>PVKS010021833.1:0-34617 GCA_004027875.1 Aplodontia rufa | reverse complement strand
AAAACCAGATCATGGATATCCACCTTGAATTTTACCTTTTGCATTTTCCCCCAGAAAAGCTCATGCGTTGAATGGATAGTTTGTGGAGGAATGACATCGGCTTCTGGGATGGTTCCCCCCTCTTCCCAATTTCCAGTCTCCTACCCACTAGGCAACTTCCTAATAGAGCTGTGGGAGTGGTACCACCCTCAAGGCCTGAGAATTGTAGCTCTACAAGCATGACTCCAACCCATGAGACCTGCCACCAAAGCCATTGAGGCAAAGTCAGCTGGAGGCTTTTGGGGCCCAAACCTCTTCCCCAGCATGTCTGAAAGACAGAATATCAACTTAAAAAAATTATTCTTAAACCTTAAGATGTAATGTTTACTGAAGACTAAGAAACAAGCTCATCTGCCCAAGATTGGGTATCTCGGTGAGCAGGCACACCCAGAGCAGTTACAATCAACATTTTATTCCCTGGAGTGCAGGGTCCGTCCCCAGTTCCTCATCGACTGAGTACTACTGACTGTATCGTCTTCCCAAACATCACCTAAGTTTTACTGTCTCCTGTTGGATTTTTAAAGAAATGTCCTTTAGTTATCCACACCTCCTGTTTTTATCTCTTGTGGTGGGAAAGCACTTTTGAGTTGAGTGCATTTTGGCATGTACTACAGTTGTTGGTCAGGCTCATCTCTTCCTCTTCATCTCCTGTTTGTCAAGGGGCTGTAAATTTGTTTCACTCTGGTGCTAACTGGATGTAACTTTCCACTCTACTCTGCCCCCCAGCTACTTATATCCCAAGTAATTTTACATTGAAGTCTAAATACTGTCTTCTGAAAATGGACCACCGGATTCTATTTCCCACAGGACTCGTAACCCCTTTCTAATTCTCCCTTTTGGAACGAGAGTATTTATGATATGCCTGTCACAGTGGTATATTTTGGAATCACATGAGATGTTTGGTTTTACAGGCTCCCAGCTAGGTGGAAATTTGCATCAGGATAAATGATACCTTGAGTCTCACCTATGCCTGATGTAGGTTTTTAGATGAGATCCTGAACTTCAGATTTCTCAGTTGATGCTGGAATGAGTCATGACTTTGGGAACTATTGGGATGGAATAAATGTATTTTACATCTGAGAAGTACATGAAGTTTGTGGGGGGAAGGAGTGGAATGTGATGATCTGAGGTCTGCATCCTCCAAAATTCAGATTTTGAAACTTAATCTCCATTATAATAATATAAAGAGGTGGGGCTTTAGGGGAGGTGACAATGTCTTAAGGGCTCTGCCCTCATGTCTGCCCTTATAAAAGAACCTGACGGAGCTCATTCACCCTTTCCACCATACGAGGATATAGCAAGAAGGTACCAACTTTGATGAATGGAGCCTCATCAGACATGGAATCTGCTAGTACATTGATCTTGTACTTCCTAGCTTCCAGAATTGTGAGCAATTAATTTCTGTTGTTTATAATTACTAGTCTAAGGTTTTTTGTTATAATAGTCCAAACAGACTAATATAAGTTCTGATCTCCAGAAATATAGAGTAAAAAATTCTTGTTGTATTAAATCAGTAAATTCAACAACAGCAGCAATATTCATTACAGCAGTAGTAGAAAACAGATAACAGGAGTTTTCCAGAAGTCCTTTTCATTAATTCCAACTGAGAAATGGCTAGAATTCATCTAATTGGCTAAAATTAAGTCACATGACAACAAATACCTGGGAGGAAGCCCAGGCACATTGATACTTCCAATTATATAAAACTAAGTTGATGAGAAAGAAGGGAATAGTGGGTGGTGAGTGGACAGCTAGAAGCCTCTGTCAGATATTGTTCTGAGTATTCTTAATAGGAGCCCAGTATTATGCTGAGCATTTTGATGTATTATATTGATTTCTCTTCAAGACTCTAGGATAGATACTTTCTTCATTTTATCAGTGACTTAACAGAGTCCTTGGAGCAGATAAGTAACTACCTTGCTAGATAATTTTCCATTGGAGAACAATAACTACGTCCTGTTTTAGTCTTGAAAATCAGCAACTAGTTTATGCTGGGGATATAAGGAATGTTGATTAGATTAATGAAATCCTAAGAGCAGATGTTTCATCCTAGTGCAAGCTCCAATGAGTTTGTCATGCACAATTGCATGTATTTCTACAGTGGGAATGTAGAATGTACACTGCTGCCATTTTTAAAACTTGAAGCATGGACTGGAGAGGTGGCTCAATGGTAGAATGCCTACCTGGCATGCACAAGGGCTTGAGTTTGAACCCCAGCACCACATAGACAACTAGGTGTGGGGGAAAAAAAGATGAAAAAATTAATAAAATTGATTCTCTCTCTCTCTCTCTCTCTCTCTCTCTCTCTCATACTCTCTTTAAGAAAATAAAAATAAAAACTTGAATCATGCAGCCAGAAGGCAAACTTATCAGCATAAATGAGTGGTCATGACAAAAAGGATGATGTCCAAGAGGAAGTGACACTGACAAAAACTTCACATTAAAGGAACTCTCAAGGATATTTCAGGATGTTGAATGTGCAAAGGATAAAATGTTGAAAGCTGTTCTAAACTTAGAAAGGGTATGACAATGTGCCAAGACATAGAAACGATGCTCTGAAGGTGAGCACTGTTCAGTCTACTCTTGATTAGACTGGAACAAAGAAATAAAACACTATCAATGTTTCTAATGTTTTAAATTCCAATTTATTAAATACATATCAGCTTTACTTTTTAAAAATCACTATATATTTACAACTGAAGATAAGAGACTTCAGTGTTTGACAAATTTTTCTCCTACTGGTTATAAGATTGCATAGTTTCAGTTTATATGGTCATTTTTATGATTAGACCATGCCAAGTGGGGTGGATAAAACAAGAAGACATTCAAAACAATGGAACTAAACTAATATTTTAGCAACCTAAGTATATTATAAAGTATAATTCAAGTTTGCTTGAAAAATGACAAAAGGGGCAGAAATATTATAGATGCATCTGACAATGCAAAGCAATACCTCACATAATTATTGCAATAGTGATAGAGTGAAACAGGTTATCTAGATATTCATTTGCCTAATGGATGAATGGACATGAATCACTATATAATCTCTCATCAGAAAATACGGCAGCCGATATCAAACTATGTTAAACATTTGCTTTCTTGAGGCATGAGTCTCCACCAATTAGAAGGTCATTTGGGTGCAGAGATCTCAGGATTCCAGGTCCTCTCTCTGGGCATTTCTCTTGACTTTGCCTTCTACTTGTATATTGGCTCTATTTTAGGCTGGCAGCAAATCATGACAGCTGTACAAATGCATCACATTGAAATGTGGATCTGGGTTGGCTCTTTCAGAGTCTCCTCAGGAGTAAGGAGAAGCCCTCCCACCCATCTCTCCTCACATCCTATTAGCCAGAAGTGTACCATGTAAATACTGTAGCAATCAGGGTTTAGGGTAAAAAACTAAAGACTCTATGCATTCTCAATATAAAAGACTTAGCACAAAATTAGGGGCATACATGATTGCTGGGAGAGTTAAGATGCAGGGGGATAGAGTTTAGAAACTCCTTGGTCAGGGGAATTAGCCCTAAAATATCTTAGCTTGAAACACCAAGGTGTGTAGTTCCTCAAGTTTGGGCCAGGAAGCTGCTGGGAGTCTCTCCTCTGCCCATCTGTATGGCTGCATTCACTGGGAGAAATAATGCCTTTCTCTTTCCAAATCTTGCCTCAGTTCCTCTCCTGAGCAGTAACTTGGAAGGGGACAGGGACTATGATTGTAAGAAGTGTGGTTCCTAGACTTAGGAGGGAAGGATGGTGGCGGTACTGTGCTGGCAACAGACAACACACCCACCCCTACACCAGCCCCACCAAGGGGAACAAGACACTGGGATTGGCTTGGGCCCATCAGGATTTACCCTTGATTCTGGGAGAGGGTATGTCACAAAGGGAATGGTTAAGACCCATCTACCTTCATCCCAAATCAGGTCCTGACTAGCAAGAAAAATGAAGAAAAAGTTGTTGGTTAGAAAACCAGTAGTGCTGTCTATATGCTATATCACACCAAAATAGCTAGCTATATATTTTGAAGAAATATACTGTATAACATTCACCATGCATACCTGTTGTTACCCAAAAGGTACAATCAGCTGTAAGCAGTTCAAATTTCAAACTAAATTGTAGAATTACAGTCAGTTGATTAGTAATTTAGAGTGTTACTGTATTCAGTAAAAAGTTAAAGCTCCTTTAGAATGTTCCTCCATTAACTCCTCTCCTCCAGATAACAGACCAGATTTATTGTTCTGCTATTTCAATATATGCTTTACCAGCTCCCCAGCACATCCTAGAATTAATGAACTTATTTGCATGGCTTGGGTTTACAAGATTGGCCATCCTCTCTCTGCTGCTGATCTTCCTGATTTCCATTTGGCTGTCACAGTACATCCCAAATAATTTCATTCCAGTTTCCTGAGATACTGCAGGACCAGTTATCCCCTGGGGAAAGGAAAGCTGATGGCTACAAATCCATTTGGGGGCCAGAAGGAAAAATGCAAATATTGAGGATGCTAATTTCTGATTTCCCATCAGGCTATGTAGCGTAAATCCTTTTTATGAGACAGACTCGAGAACAAGCCCATTTGGAGGTTATCAGAAACATAATGTATGTGCAGGTGGCCAACGAGAGACTTCTGTTCTAGAAAGGCCCCACAGCTCAGCATTTCCTCCCACATGCCTCTTCGAATATGCAACCGACATATATATTTATAACTCCGAAGTATAAAAAGTGAACTTCATTAGCAGAGATAATTATCATAATTCATACAGTTGCATTCTATGGAGCAACCAGAGACTACAGGCATCAGGATTATGCACAATTCAGTCAAATCATATGAAAATATAGGTGAATTCTGCAACACTAACCGGGGATGAATGAGGAAGAAGAAAGGACTAGAGTTGACCTTACTCATGGAGGATTGGTGGGCGTGGGCTACAGAACATGTCTGAATGCTTCTTCCAGGGACTTGTGACATCCATAAGGGCAGTAACTTCATCATGCATTTTTTTGCATCCACCCAACCTAGTAGCTGTCCTCAATAAATGTTTGTTGAATGAAAAAGTGAATGGAATGTTGACCTTGGCAGTGCACAATAACTCCTCAATTGGTCCATGTGTATGCACATCTTCTCCCCTGCCTATTCAAACATTTATTCTAAATCAGTGAAGCCACAGCTGTACAATCGAAGAGCTACACTCAAAATCATTATTAACCCAAGTAAAACTCGAAGCCAGTGATTCTCAGCCTTGGCTGCACAACGGATTCACTTGAGGGGTATTTGAAAACCCCTATGCTTAGGTTTCACCTCAGACCAGTTAAAATCAGAATTCAGGAGTTGAGCCAGGACATCAGAATTCCAAGATTGACAAACACTGCTCTAAGCTAACATGGAAGCCACTCAGCCTGGTAAATTAGGAGATCTAGAAGAAAGCCTTGAGTCCAAAAATTGCCAGCACCACTTGTGCTGAGGTCCAAAGTGCAGATAATCTGAAAAGAAATAATTCTGATGCGATTTAGGAATGTGTTTTTGTACTCATCTGGAAATTTGAGCAGGGGAGGGTGTGTCACGTATCTTGGGAATACATAACACTTCAAACAATAAAACCATGCCACACTGTGAAAAAGAGATGAGCGCCTCTTGAATATCTCTGACCTGCCCCAGCTGATGAACCCTCCCAACCCCGCCAGCCTGTACTCTCTGTGCGCTGCAGCCTCATTCCACAGGTGTGTTTTCTCTGGTGACCTAGTACAATTCTTGGGAAAGTTGGGGGAGAGGTAGGTAACTGTTGTTTTGGTTTGTAGACATCTTGGGCAGCAAGGGTGGGGGTATGGCTGAGCTGGAACTGGGGGAAGGAGAGCTGTGACTCAGGGGGAATTCTAAGTCGCTACAAGCTGCAGCAAGTGTGTGTCAGTGGGAAGTAAGAAAGGCAAACAGAGGGCTGAAAACCAAGCCAGGAACCTGCCTAGTGGATAATCAAAACTTGACTATAAATAACTAATGGAACAACGCATGTGTTTAGTGAAGTTATTTTCTAAAGCAGTGTATAAGGCAAAATGAGTGCTTTCCTTGAGCAAATCCTCAAACTGTTCCGAAGGCCAAGTAAACATGCAAGAGCAGCTGTTTGGCAGCAACGTGTTTATGTGAATACTTTTTCCAGATAACTGGATGTTATCCTTGTAGATGCCAAAACTTCCAATATTTTAGTTGCATCAGGGACACCTTTCTAAAATGAATTCTAGGGGCTTTAGCAGTGGCTCGGTGGCTTTGGCACTTGCCTTGCATGTACGAGTATGCGAGTTCAAACTCCAGTGTCAGAGGAATAAAAGTCACATGAAAAACTAAATAAAAATTGCTTCTCTATTTCTCTCTCTGTCTCTCACTGTCTCTCTCTCTCTTTAAAAAAATAAAAATAATAAATAAAATGAATTCTATTCTTCCCCAGAGGTGATGGACAGAGCATGTTGTCATTTATTGGCTTTTAGTGGTCCAGAATTCAGTAGTAGAATTGAATTTTCTTCTCCACCAACCCTTCTCACACATCATCAGTTTGAATTCCAAGCGTGGAGCAGAGACCTGAGCTTAACGCCATCACGGTGTCTCATTTTGCCTGGCTACAGGCTGAGGGCTCTAATGCGTGGACTTTGTGACGAATGTTTCCCTTGTTTTGAGTTCCTTCTGGCTTCCATGCACTCAGATATGTTTTGGATAGATATAATTACTGCAAGTCTGACCTTTGTCAAGTGGAGATTTTCTGAAATTAATTTATTACTATATTTTAGTGCTTAAGATTCATTTTGTTCTTTGAATATTTTTTTAAAAGAGGGAGGGACAGTGATAGAGAGAGAAAGAGAGAAAGTTTATCATGTGGCTTCATTGCCCCAAGACTTTGTTGTGTACGTGGTGCTGGGGTTTGAACTTGCATCCTTGCACTTGCCAGGCAAGCACCGTAACCACTGAGCTACCACTCCAGCCCCTGTTTTCTGAATATTTTCAAAAGGCTCACAGAGCCATTCATATTCCATCACTGGAGAATATACTAAGGAGAAACAGTTTAGGAAACCAATCTAGTTTCAGTCTCATTTCTCAAAGTATTTTGTGCGCAGTCCTACCCTGGATATCACAGTATCAAAGTATCCATTGTGTCACAATTGAAGTAAAATAAGGCACCTTACTATTTCTCCAGCCAGCAGCTTTTTTGAGACTTTTGTCATTCATTACATACCTATATGAAAAAAAAACTGTACATTGTGTGTGACAAATTTTGCACAAAACTCTGTGTACCTGACTTGATAGTGATTACCAGCCCCTCTCCCCAGATCTAATGGTTTGGAATTGTGGGTGAAATTAAGCCCAATGATGAATCAAATTCTTGTAGTTGGTTCATTGCTGAGCTAGTGGAAGGAGCGGGGATGCTGTCGGAAGTTACCAAATCAAGATGTGACAAAGGGAGAGGAAGCCGACAAATGACTCCCCAGCTGCAGAGTCATAATTGTGGGGAAGAGAGTTCTGTAAGCCTCACAGGTCCTGTTCTAAGGGCATCATTATTATAACCCAGAATGACAAGTGAGATTCACAATTAGAGCCCTATGTCAATAAGAGCACTCTACAATTATGGCCACGTGTCTTTTTTTCCAAGCCAGGGAAGTGTGTAATACATTTTAGAAAGCTTTACATCAAAGAATGATTAGATATGGGCATTTAAAATGACAAATTGGAATTATCTGAAAGAAAATCACTTATGTAGACTTTCTCAATTCCAATTAATAGGATGGAAAATTGAAAAATGAGAGGAGACCAAATTAGTTATGAGGTCTAGGAGCGTAGTTTCTTATCTGTAAACCAAAAAGGTCTCGGTTTGCACTGCCTTATATGGTAGCCAGTTGTTACATATGACTATTTAAATTGAAAATTTTAAATAAAATAAAAGTTCTGTTCCTTAGCTACATTTGAAGTGCTCAATAGCTTACCATATTAGAGAGTGCAGATAAAAATATTTCCATTATCACAAAAAGTTCCATTGATCTGTACTGATCTACAACCTGATATGTTGTATCTTTTGTGCCATCACCTATTGATTGGTAATAATAATGGAAAACATCTCCGGGTTATCTGTTCTGGCTGTGAACTGTCCCTACTCTCTCTGAGAATTGCTCTCCAAGTCACAGTGGTGGACAGTAGGCAGCCATATTGGAGACATAAAGAAAGCCAGACTGCAGACTAAACAAGTGAAGTACGCAGGCAGACGCATGCAGAGACAGGAGCAGAGAGCTAATGGCTTTCCAGCTTCTAGTTCTTAAAGTCTAGTCACATTCTTGTGCTTGACTTTTTTGGGGCCATTCTTGTATATTTGTATAAAATTCCTTATTTGCTCAAGCTGTCTCAGTCTGATTTCTGTTACTTGTAGCTCAAGAGGCTTGTCTAAATCGGTAGTGGTTTCCTACAGCTAAGAACTCTGAAGGTCTATTCAGAGGAAGAATATAGTGATTGATGATGTCTGTCATGCGCACAGGTTGGGGAGCTGAAGCATCTGTGGTGGATATTTGCCATCCCTGATTAGTCAGTCTCTGAAAGGATCTTCACTCTCAAGTTCTTCACTCTCAAGTTCCTTTTGTTTCTCTGACAAATTCTTAGATTTTTTTTCTGATAATGTTGGATGCATAATATCATATTCATTCCCTAATGTTTACTGGTAATTGCACCCATTGATGAAATAAAGTTTAGTGACACTTTACAACCTTAGAGAGATAATAAATTGAAGCTATTAAGAATCAGAGTCTTCAAAGTTTACATAAAATGTGAGCTATAAATCCAATAAGTTTTCAGCAAAATGTGATTTTTTTTTTTTAGTAGTGCCAACCAAATTTCCTAAAGCTAGTATCCTTTAGGCTTTTTAAAAAAAATGATCACAGGCTAAAAATAAATTTAAATAATATCAAATTTATTAAGGCAGTTTTGTACAATTGATCTAAAATAACTTCTTTTTACCTAAAGAAGTTTAAAGACAATTTTCTTGTAGTAATTATAATGTGTGACCCAGTGAGCTTCAACCTTTTTCCATATATTAGATATGGTGGAATACTTGAAAACTGAAACAGGAAATTAACCAAAACAAAGGTTATCAGGATGGGGCCAGAGGTGACTGTGAGAATGCTGGAGTAACCTGGGGTGCTTACATGCACCTATAATCCTAGCAGCTGAGGCAGGAGGATCAGGAGTCCAAAGCCAGCCTCAGCAACTTAGTGAGGCCCTGAGTAACTTAGCTGACTCTGTCTCAAAATACAAAATAGAAAGGGCTGGAGAGGTGGCTCAGTGGTTAAGCGCCACTGGGTTCATTCCCCAGTACCAAAAAGAAAAAAAGCTGAGGTAGGGTAAGGCTTCATAACTAGCTGTAGTCAGGACACAATGAGTATGTGTTGTCAAAACATACAAGATAAGACAGGTCAAAATACAAGGCAGTGCATCAAAACCATTCAGGATAGGCAAGGAAAGACCTTGCTGGCTTGTTTGCTTAAGATGAGCCTGGTATAAATGGAAAAGCTAGGAGACCATGACGTTTCCCATTAAGCATTCTCCCTCCTTAACTCTTGTGATAGACAGACCCTATTGTGATCCCATTTTCATGACTCGTATAATTCCCTTCCTTTAAGTGTGGGTGGGACCAAGAACTTGCTTGTAACAGACTACAGCAAAGGTGATGGGATTCACAGTACAGACTCTTTCCATTGTCCTTCTGCCTTGAAGAAGTAACCTGCCATGTCTGGAGGACTTGTGGAGGGAGCCAATGGTATGGAACTGCAGACAGCCTGTATTTGCTGACAGCAGCCTCAACTGACATCCGGCAACCAAACAGGACCTCAGTCCTATAACTCCAAGGAGATAAATTCTGCCAAAAACTTGAAGGAGCTTGGAAACAGATCTTTCTCCTTCAAGCTTCTCTTGAAACTTCAGCCTCATCTCATACCTGGACTGTGGCCTTGTGAGACCTTGGGCATAGACAGAGCTTTTATGAGTCCACAAGGGTGTAATGGTAATTATTCATCTGGAGTGGCTTGTAGAAACAGAGAGGGTGTGAACAAGGAAAGTACATAGTGCAATAGGTCCCAAACTTGTGCCTACAACATGGTGAATAGAATTAATATCAAATATTGTATGAATATAAATGGGCTGCTTGGTATGCCAAAGCAAAGCTTATCAAAGATGGTGTTAGTTCAAGGCCATGAATTGTTGAGTTCATCAGTTTTTTAAAGGACAGACCAAAGTAATCAGTGATATATACAGAAATTTGTTCTCAGGACCCTTACTGTCTCAGTAAATCTGTGACTATATAACAGACTACACCATAACTTAGTGGTTCAAAGCGGCAGCTGTTTTGTTTCTTTTTCACAATCCTGTGGTTTGGACAGGACTCAATGGGAGGTTCAGGTATGTTCCCCGTGCTGTCAAGGGAGGTGGCTTGACTGGGGCTGACAGATCCACTTATTTTTATTTTCTGGTACTGGGGATTGAACCAAGGGGCACCATACTACTGAGCTACAGCCCTACCCTTTTTGTTTTGATACAGTCTCACACAGTTGGTGTGGGCCTTGCTAATTGCAGGGGTTGGCCTCCCATTTTTTATTCTTCTGCCTCAGCCTCCTGAATCCCTGAGATTACAGGCATGCCCAACCTGATAATCCACTCTAAGACTGCCTTAGCCACATGCCTGACAGCCTCATGCTGCTCACTATTGAGTGGGGCATGATGACCAGGGACATTGATTCCAAGTTCTTACATAGTGGCTGGCTTAATGCCTAAGTGGATGCTGCCAGGCCTTCTTAAGGTGTAGGCCCTGAACTGACTCAGCATCACTGCAGTTGATTGAAGCAGGTCACATGACCAGCTCAGATTCGTGGGGAACAGAGTACAAGGGTGTGTATGTTGGGAGCTGGATTCTGTGGGACTGCCAAGTTCATCGTCTACCACCTCTGACAATGCTGCAAAAATGTTGATTTTGTTTATGCAATCTAACCACTAAGAAAATGGCTAAAATATTAAATTTAGATGCTGAGTGTTAGTCCTTTTTTTGTGTTTTTCTTCACTCAGTGTTAGGTTTTTGTTTTTGTTTTTTTAAAGACAGAGGGACAGTGAGAGAGAGAAAGAAAGAGAGAGAGAATCAATTTTATTTAGTTTTTCTTGTGGCTTTTGTTGCTCCGACACTTCACTGTGTCTGTGGTGCTAGGGTTTGAACCTGCATCCCCGGCAAGCGACGAAACTGTTGAGCTACTGCTGTAGTCCTCAGTGTTAGTTCTTAATGGCTTTAGTGGCTAAGGAATCTCAAGGACTCAAGGATCCTCAACATGCTCACTGGAGTGAAGGATCCAGAAAGGCATGTGTCAAATACTTAGAGGTAAATTGAAATATTCTTTCCCTTTCTGTATGCCTGCTCAGGTCTAGGTTCTTTGTTTTTGATTCTGTTTTGTTTGTTTTTTTTTTGTTTTTTTTTTTTTTTTTTTTGGTACTGAGGAGAGTGAACCCAGGGGCATTTAACCATTGTGTCACATCTCTACCCACTTCACCCCCACCCCGTTTGTTTTTTTTAAAGAGTGAAATGCTAGAGTGATGGCTCAACATTGGAACGCTTGCCAGGCATATGTGAAGACACAGGAAAGAGAGAAAGAGTGAATCTATTTCATTTATTTTTTCATCTGGCCTTTGTTTCTCTGACACTTAGTTGTGTATGTGGTGCTGGGGTTTGAACTCAGGTCCTCATGCATGCCAGGCAAGCACTCAAAAAGCTGAGTCACTGTTCCAGCCTCCTTTTTTATTTTGAAACAAATTGCTTGAGGCCTTGTAAAGGTGATGGGGGTGGCTTTGAAGTTGTGATCCTCCTGCCTCAGCCTCTTGAGTCATTGGGATTACAGGTGTGCACCACTGCACCCAGCATCAGGCTGAGGTTCTTAACCAGAGTTATCAATAGAAATATAATATGAGCCACATATGTAGTTTCAAATTTTCTTGTAGCCACATTTTAAAAATTAATTTTAAAAAGTTATTAAATGAATTTAATAACATTTTATTTAACAAAATGAAGTATTATTTCAATGAGAAACCAATATTAAAATATTAACAATATCTGTTTTTGTATATTAGGTGTTTGTTTGGAATTCATCGTTTTTCATACCTACAACACATCTCAACTTGTATACTAAGTTGTCACTGCAGATTCTTCATCTGTATTAGACTTCCTAAAATTTGTAATTGAAAACGAAGTAGATTTATATATCCAAGTTGTTCCAAACATCCTTGAATTTTTCCAATAACTGATTTTAGTATCTATTTTTAAATATAAATTATGGGTAAGTGAAATTGACCACTCAGTTTTTCAGTTTCACTCACCACATTTCAAGTACTCATCAGCCTCTATAGCTAATGGCTGCCATTCAAGACAATGTGGCTTTAGATCTTCATCCTTCCCCCTTGAACTTGGCTCTAGTACCATGTGGGGTGATGGAAATGGGAGACCCCAGTTTGATCACGTTGGTGGTGTTAACATGGTGTTTGGTGAGTTCTTGGCATCTAGGAATCTTGTCCTGCCATTCATCCACTAAGATCTAAGAATAGTGTCTTAAATTAGGTTCTTTAGAAACAGAACTTAACACACAACTTAAGTGCACATACTTGAAGGATGCTCTGGAAAGGAAGATGTAAAATAGTGAGGTATGCAGTGTAGGCAGGGGAAGGAACTAAACAGAGATATGTTCTTAGGCAAATTCTAGTCTTGGCCTACTCCATGGGGACTCTGGAATAAAAACTGCAGTACTGAGTTGCCCCACCTTGAGGACAGGGGACCAGGCCTCCATGCCCCTGTATCCATCATATACTAATTGCTTGGGATGAAAGTGGGGGTGACGCATCCCAAGCTTCTCTCACTAAGACAGTTCATCCAAGAGCAACTGTCCAAAAAAGGTCGCAGGTGGGAACTTTGAGCCATAGCACTTACAGCAGCTGGGAGGTGGTTTCTACTGGCTAGTGAGGAGATTTGAGCAGGACAACAACATCCCATAATGACCAAAGTATGGAGGAATGAGCCAGGATCAGAAACGCTTTATTACTTACTGGCAATTTAGCTTCCAGCCTCAGTGAGAATTCATAGTGAGCAGGGCTGGTCCCTGTGGGGGCCAGGGTCTAATGTCTTGAATCTAAATAGGTCAGGTATTCTCCACAGCCCTCTCTTCTTAGGTAGACTTTGAATATTAGCCTTCTGTATCACACAGAATAAGGAAAATCAGGGGCTGCAGTGGTGGCTCAGTGGTTGGAGTGCTTGCTTGGCATGTGCAGGGACCCTGGTTCAAACCCCAGCACCACATATACAACTAAGTGTTGGAGAAATAAAGGCCAGATGAAAAAATAAAAATGATTCTCTCTCTCAAAAATATATATTAAAAAAGAAGAAGAAGGAAGAACAAAGAGAACCCCCCAAAAGATACTAAACCCTAACACAACACCATGGCTCAGAAAGAGGTAAATCCTTGTTCTTCATCCATTTCCCTGATGTTCAGTTGAGTGCCTGCTGGGCCAAGCGCTGTGTGAGACTAAAGGCAAATTACAAAGAGCAGCTCCAAGGCCATTTTAAGCAATGGCAGCATGACTAAAATAAGTGCTGCTACAGGGTTTTAAGTGTCCACAAGAAGGGACAGGCCAGGTGAGGTGGGATTTGGGGAGTGCATAGGTCAGTGGGGAGTGCTGAAAAGTACAGCAACAGGCCACACAGCCAATCTGCCAGGGACTCCAAAGGAAAGAACTGAAGTCAGATCCTGGGGTGTTGGCCAAGAGGCAGAGGCTCTGAAAGCAAGTTAAGGTCTGCGTTTAGAAGCTCAGGCCAGGGCGAAGGGCACTGGCAGAGGCATGAGCAGTGCCAGGTGCTGGGTGAAGGATGATAGTAACATATTTAGCACCCACTGTTTGCCAGGTATTTTGAAGATGTTTAATCTTCAAGATAACTTTGCAAGATAAGTATGAGGTTCAGAAAGATTAAAAGTGCTTCTCGAACTTTACTGAACATATGAATCACCTGGGGATAGTATTAAAATGCAGATTCTGATGCAACAAGTCTGGGCAAGGTTATACATTTCTAATAAACTCCCAGGTGACTCTGATACTGCTGGTCCACAGGCTCTGCTAGAAGAGGCAGGAGGTTTGCACCCTGGCTGTGAAGTCAAATGCTTTACTAGGAAAAGATAGAGAATGAAAGGCAGGGAAACAAAAACGGTGTAGTTTGAGGGTCTAACCTTCCAAATAAAGTCACGGTCATGGGCCCTAGACTGTGAGTATGTGCCCTCCAGGCTGAAAGCAGATGCAGTCAGAGAGGCAGGCTGTTTTGAAGAGCATGGAATCAGGGAGTTCTCCTAAGGGTGACTATATTCATTTCAATGCATGTATCCAATATATTTAAAGTCATTGTGTGTAATGGGTTTAATGATTAGTTAATTTGAATAATATATATTCTGATAGAAATTATTTTCCAGTAGTTATATTTAAGCTGTTATACTCAGAATGAAATCAAATCCATTCCTCAATCTTTCTCTTTTTTTTAAAGAGAGAGGGACAACAGGTACTTCTGGTTTAAGAACAAATGCATATTATATTGTTACTTTATATGCATATATAATTGTACAATAACTCAACTCCTTAATAAAAATTTTTTAAAAAGAGAGAGACAGTGAGAGATGGAGGAAGAGAGAATCAACTTTAGTTAGTTTTTCACGTGGCTTTTGTTGCTCTGACACTTCATTGTGTACATGGTGCTGGGGTTTGAATCTGTGTCCTCATACATGCCAGGCAAGTGCTATAACCACCGAGCCACCACCACTCCAGCCCTCAATCTTTCTCTTGACTTGACTTTTTTTCTTGTCTATTCCTTAGTTAAGAACTACTTGTGACCTTATTATTACATTTCTTTATCTTATTATGGATATTGGTGTTAAAACTTATTGAAATATTGGGCTGGAGCAGTGGCTCAGTGGTGATGGTGCTTGCCTGGCATGCACAAGTACGCGGGTTCAAACTCCAGCACCATGTACACAGTGAGGTCTTGGAGCAATGAAGGCTACATGAAAAACTAGGTAGAATTGATTCTTCAACTGTCACTGTCTCTTTAAAAAAAAAACTTATTGAAATATTGCTTAGGGACCCCTGGTACTTTTTAAATTATAATCATATTTTCTCTTTTTAAAGAGAGAGGGACAGGGAGAGAGAGAGAGAGAGAGAGAGAGAGAGAATGAATTTTATTTAGTTTTTCATCTGGTTTTCGTTGCTCTAACACTTTGTTGCATATGTGGTGCTGGGGTTTGAACCCATGTACTTGGGTATGCCAGGCAAGCACACAGGCAAGTGCAATAACCACTAAGCCACCACTCCAGCCCCGTGATTATGCATTGCTTTTTTTAAAGAGAGAGAGAAGGACAGTGAGAGAGAGAGAGAGACAGAAAGAATCAAATTTTTATTGAGTTTTTCACATGGCTTTCATTGCTCGACACTTTAACTATGTACATGGGTTGCTGGGGTTTGAACCCATGTACTTGCGAATGCCGGGCAAGTGCCGTAACTGCCAAGCCACCACTCCAGCCCCTGATTATGTGTTTTTAAAAGACCATGCATTCATAAGATGTTTTATACTATCTAGAATATTTTTATTGACATTTTCTTCATTTTTACCTCCATACAATCCAATCTGAGACAGTGCTATTATCCCAGTTAATAGATGAGCATTATTAAGGCACAGAAAGTTGAAGTAAATTGCCCAAGGTCATGTGGCTACATAAGTGGTGAAGGTAAATTTTTCTGGAGTGTTTGCTGATGTATCCATACTGTGCTGAGAGCTTTATATGTAGTATAGCATTTAGTCCCTGCTCCAGCTCTATTATTATCCCCATTTTACAGATAAGAACAGTGAAGCCTAGAACAGTGAATCCCTAGAGGGATTATTTACTTATTCAAAATCACAAGAGTAGTGACTTTGAATCACTAGTAGATCCAAAATGGTAGAGCTGTGGTCTGAACTGAGGCTGTCTCTGTGATGAACGGAAAGGGTATGTTGCAATGTTTAGGGCCAAAGCCAAAGCATTAGTGAGAATTTTTCCAGTCCTGACCTTGAATAATGATGCCCTTGCTAGGCACAGTAAGGGCCTTAAAAGTCTTGAGATTGTCATTCTCATATGAGGAACAAGCTCTCAACATAGGTGGATGATAAATAAGACTGCTTAATATCATCTGTTAGACCCAGCCAGCACCACAGCAAGAGAGGATCTGACATTTATACTTACTATCCCACCCCAGTCCTCCATGTGCTAGATCTTCCTACCCACTCTTGCCTAGTCTCTCCAGGTTCATGTGCATCATTTTGGTGGCTGGATTACAGTCCCAGGATGAAACCAAGTTCACCCCAGATGGTACAAGCGAAGAGACTTTAATGAAGGAACTGCTTACAGAGGTATGATCCAGGTCAGCGGAACAAACAGGACGCTGAGGCACCCGGAGACTAGCAGCAGTGAGAAGCTGTTGCCATCCTGCAGACTTGGAAAGGGCAGGGGGAAGAGAGAAAGTTACTGGAGCTCGTGTACCTTGGAGGAAGGCAGCCAAGGTCAGAGATGTGGTGCAAAGAAGAGAGGGAAGAAATACCCTGCATTCTCTCCTCCCACCTTCTAGTCACCTGCCAGCACCTCTCATTGTTGAATCCAGTCAGATGCCAGTTGCCCAGTAAGCCTGGCTGATGGACTCCAATGGGGTCAGCCTCCCTGAGAGCACAGAACAGGAAAGAGAATGTAGAGAGTGTGTGGAATAGGGCAGGGAGCAAGCAGAGAGTGTGCAGCACAACATCACGCTAGTTCCTTCCTTCCATCCCAGTGATACTAGACAGACCTTCTCCTTCAACCTACTTCGGTTCCATGTGTAGAACTGTAATTCCCTAATTCCCAAGTCTACGTATATAATTAATTAGTTCCCTGACTCTTGAGTTATTTGCTTTTTTTTTTTTTTTTTTTTTTTCCATTAAGGCCTCCCTGCAATGAGGAAAACAGGATTGGCCAACGGCCCTGGTGTGCTTGCATGTCAGTTTTCTGGAAGTTTAAGCCTGTCTTCAAGATTTGCATTGCTCCAGTGTGAAGCTGAATGTGGGCCATGCCTGGTGACAGAGGACCAGAAGTTTAGACAGAGAGGCAGTGGTTATTCAAGGTGTTATTCAAGAGTACCATGGTACCAGTGGCACCTTGGTCCTCTGAAGAAGAAGGTTCAACTTTGGGTATCTGAATGTCAAAGAAGGTTCTAAGCCATTAACATTATGAGAATAGAATCTGAACCAAATTTCTTGGAGTCAACTAGATACTACCACTCACTGGCTGGGTGACATAGAACTAGTTATTTTACTTTTCTGCCTCATTTTTCTCATCTGTAACACAGAGACAATAAAGTAAATTGATCCACAAGGTGTGTTTTTCAGATCCTATCTGGTACATTGTGATCATCATATTAAAAATTTTTAGAAAACTTGCAAGGCTATGTCTAACCAAATAGATTTGGATTTTTTTTAACCAAAAACTGGCAAAAAATATATTAAAATGGAAACAAATGTAGACAGGTGGTGGGAACTCAAATAACAGGAGGTATAAGGAATCCTATTAAGGGAGGTGTATCCATCTGTATCTATTTTTACATTTTATTTTCACCATGAATCAGTCTTTTTGGTGAAAATTGACTATTAAATTGGTGAATATTTATTGACAGCCTTCTCTAATTCTCCCAGGGAGAGTCTCACAAGGTTTAATGCTTCACCAAATTCCTATCTTTTTAATTCAGTCCACTTGGTGCTTGACTAAATATTTGAGATGTCTTAAAGAGCCAGTTGAAGAAAATTTCCTAAGATTTTATTTCTCCATTGGAAAAATCGCAAAACAATACTTCTGCACGACAAGATTGTGCTGAAGAGTAAATGCAGAGCGGTACATGGTGCTCAATAAAAATCAGTGACATTATTGTTATTTATGATTTTACCTTTGAAAAATTTGCAGGATTAAAATAAACTCAGAGCCAACCATAATCCCAGCAACTCAGGAGGCTGAGTCAGGAAGATCTCAAGTTTGAGGCCAGCCTTGGTAACATAGTGAGACCCTGTCTCAAAATAAAAATAAAAAGGATTGGGGGTATAGTTCAGTGGTAGAGCACCTCTGGTTGACTCCCCAGTATCTAAAGTAAATAATAATAATAATAATAATAATAATAGTAATATACTTCATATTTTAATTGCTTTGAGGAATCGCATTCCATTTTTGGACAAACTATAAATCTGCTTATATATAGGATTCATTTGTATAACTTAGTATTATAGATGAAGGTACATAATATTGCTATGAAATCATCAAGAAATTAAATCTTAACTTTACCAAGCCTCCAGATCCAACTACCAAGCTATAGAAAATACAGAGGATATTTGAACATATTAAACAACACAATGGGGCTGTAATATACAAAGTCAATATTGTAAATGTTATAAGCCGAATTGTGTTCCCCCAGAATTCATATATTGAAGCCCTTCATGTGACTGTATTGGGAAATGGGGCCTTTAAGGAGGTAATTAAGTTTAAATGAGTTCATAAAGATGGGGTCCTAGTCTGATAGGACTGTTGTCTTTAAAAAAAGAAGAGAAGGGGCACCAGGAAGAGTACACCCTCATCCTACCCCTCTGTTGCACCCTCAGAGGAAAGGCCATGCCAGGATACAGTGAGAAGGTGACTGTTTAGAAGAAAGGATGAGTGGCCTCCCCAGAAACCAACCCTTCTCACACCTGATCTTGGACTTTCAGCCTTGAGACCATTGAGACAGTCAGTTTCTGCTACCCTGTATGCAGTATATTGCTATAGCAGCTGAGGCAGGCTGATATTAAAGGACAGGCAACCTGGTTTCTTCAATAAATAAATTGCAATGAGAGAGAGAGAGAACACAATGAGGTGCAGTGGCCCTCACCTGTAATCCCACAACTCAGGAGGCTGAGGTAGGAAGGTTGCCAGTTCAAGGCCAGCCTGGGCAGTTTGGAGAGGACTTCTCTCAAAATAAAAAAATACAAAGGACTGGTGGAACATCCCTGGGTCCAAACCCCAGTACGAGAGGGGGGGGGGAGAACCCTAAGTGGAAGGAACTAAAGATTGCAGAGACTTAAACAATACACCCACCAATTGCAGCATGTAAGCCTTATTTGGATTCTAACTCAAACAAACTGGAAAGAAGAAAAGGAAACAGAGATAGAAAGAGATAACTACACTATTTATGACATTTATGAGATAATTATAAATTTGAAAACTGACTGGACATGTTATGATACCAAAGAATTTTTATTATTTCTTTTAGGTATAACCAAGTTGTTTTGTTTGCTTTCAAAAATTTATTAGGGTATGTGATGAAATTTTTACAGAAAAAATGATTTGATGTCTGTGACTAGCTTAAAATAACATGGAGAGGAGGACTGTAGCAGATGATAGAACACATGAAACAAGATTGGCTATGAGTGAATAGTTTTTGAAGCTGGTGATGGGTTTTTCTGTGTTCATTACCTTATTTTTTAACTTTTGTGCATGTTTGAAATTGTCCATAATAAATGTAACAGAAAACAATTATGGTTTTACAAAATCAGGAAAAGTCATTTACTCTCGGTCTCAGAAATGTCTAGAAATACAACCTATTTATAATGTATTAGCAGTAACAGAATTTTACAAGTAAGGGGGTTCTTGTCAAGATGGTTGTGGTCAACATATGGAAGCTCCTATGTACTCATGTGAGGACAGTTCTTGGCATTAACATCCAACAAATATGTAGTAAGCACCTGCAATAAGAGGCATACTCCTGGGTGCTGTCAACAAGATGGACAGAGTCCCTGACCTCTCACTAGAAATAGGGCTTACATTCTAATGAGTTTGATTAATTAAAAGCAAGTTGATTGATAGATTTTTTTTAAAACACTTTTGAGTTATGATAACTACTGTACAATAGTAAGGGTTGAGACAGGCTTATTTAGATAGGGGTGAGAACAAGACTGTGCAGGAGGTATCAGATAAGCTTGAGAGAGACCAATAAGATGAGAAAAAAGAGCCAGCCCTGGGAACAATGCAGAGAGAGCATGCGGATGAGGGGACAGAGAGGATAAAGGCTCCATAGTCCAAGAGTTTAGTTTGTTGGAGAAACTGGAAAAAACCAGTAAGGTTGGGGTGTGGTGACATGAGAAAGCATGGAGTAAAGTATCTGGGATGAACTTAAAGACTAGGCAGGGACGGAATCTTGCAAAACATTTTAGGCCACATTAAGAAGTTTGGATTTTATTCTGGGAGTTATGGAATCCACTGGAGAGTCTCAGCAAGGGGTTGACCTGCCTCATGACTACAGTGGAAGTTTAGGGAAGGGTGGAGGTAAAGAAGGCTCTGAAGGAGTAGGGAAGGAGATAGCCTTCAGTCTGGGCCCCTGGATTTGCTTTAGGGGACTTGGAATAGCAGGTGAATCTTCCAATGTGCACCCTGTGTTGACAGCCTCAAGAGATGGTGTCTTCCTGGCTTTCCCAGCGCCAAGTGAGATAGTTGTGAAATAGGTGGATATTCTTGTTATCTGTTGCTGTGCAACAAACCATCCCAAGATTTAGTGCCTTAAAGCAGCAGAAATTACTCAGGAATGTGAAATTTGGGCACAGCCTGAAGAGATGATTTTGCCTACTCCATGCCATGCACAGACCCTCAATTAGGATGACTCACATAGCTGACAGCTGAGGGCTGTCTTGGCCCTTCTTTCTCTCTTTGAGAAACTAGAGAGCCAGGATCTCTGTTAAATTTCTCATTGTGACCTCCAGATAGTTGGACGTCTCCTACAGCAGTTCAGGCTCTAAGAGCAGCTGCTCCAGGAGAGCAAAATGAGAGTTTCAAGGCCGTTTTGATCTTACTCCAGAAGTTACAGCATACTTCTACCAGATTCTGTTACACAGAACCAGCTCTAATTCTTTTTCTTAAGGGCATGATCATTATTAGCCAGCTTTGGAAGCTGGCTAGTAAGAGTTCACATATTTGTGTCCACTGAATGTAGGGGAGGGATGCTCAGAGGCTCTCAAAGGGACTTGCTTTAAGAGCCATAGATAATTGTGGAAGGCTTAGGTTTCCATTTTCAGGGTGAAGCGTTGCATCTGAGAAGAGCTGAAGTACTGGGGCAGGAAATTGTGCTGGAGGGACTGTTTAGAGAAAACATGATGAGATGCAAGAGCATTCTGAAGGGAACCAATATTTCTTGGCCACATCAATATCGTAGAGCTTCTTTATAGCTTGCTTGTTCTGGTGTTTGTTGGCCTTGATATTTACAATGAACACAAGTGTGTTGTTGTCTTCAATCTTCTTCATGGCCGACTCAGTGCTCAGGGGGAACTTGATGGCATAGTGGCCAAGCTTGTTTCTCCTGGGGTGCTCTTTTGAGGAAATTCGGGCTGCCTCCAGCTGGAGCTGCAACGTCCACCAAAAGGTAGATGACATGCAGATCTTCTTTTTATGACTGTGGATGCCTTTCAACACTGACTTCTTGGCCTTCAAAGCTTTTGCTTTGGCTTCAGCTTTGGGAGAGGCAGGAGCTTCTTTCTTAGCCTTCGACACCATTTTGGTGAAAAGGCTCCCCCAGAATTTTTTATATTTTATTTTGAGACAAGGTCTGGCTACGCTTCTGAGGCTGGCTTCCAACTTGCAGTCCTCCTGCTCAGCCTCCCGAGCTGCTGGGATTATAGGAGTGTGCCACTATTCTCAGCTGTTTGTTTGTTTTTCCTCTTTCACACTGTGGATTTCAGTATTTAAGTAATTTCTGTAACATTTAACTCTGTTTCTTTAGAACACAAAATGCTTTAGAATTAAAGACTTCTTTGATTCTTTGATGTGAATTGAGTACTATGCCAGACTCAGTGCTATGTGTGTAATGGAGAATTCGGAGAATAGATAGAACTCCCAGTCAGGAAGAGAGGTAAAACTGGATCATTCTATGAAACAGGAAGAAGCAGCTGCCACAGAAGCGGTAGGAGGGAAATGTAACTGTTCAGAGTTGGGTTAGCATTGCGGACAGTGCAGGATAAAGAGTCAAGAAAAGCTTCACGGAAATGGTGGCATCTAAAGCAAGCCTTAAATTAAGGGTGACATTTGAACATGAAGAGATTAAAAATGGGGGTTTTAGAGACTGAGGGGGTAATCCCAGACCTGCCTACTCTGTCTTGCACATCAAACCACTGCTGACTTGTGTCCAGGCTTCTGTTGGGATCTTTCCTAGGTGCTTTCCAGGGCCAGAAGACAGATGCATTGACACATCAATGTTAAGGAACTGGCTCCAGGCTCTCCACCCACCCACCCACCCACCCCTCAAGTTTCAGAACAGCTCTATGCCTCTGACCATCCAGTCAGAGAAGGGAAGAACTGATGCTGAAAAAGACAGTACAAAGAACAATACTACTGGAGGCCTGGGACGCAGGGAGGAAAACTGAGGCACAGAGAAAGAACACTGACGTTGTGTTCCCTTGCCTGTAAATGAACAAGTACATGCCTATGTTTTGACCTTGATCATGAACTTCTGGAAGGCACATTGTAGGTATTCAATGTATGGTAGCTGAACTAGCATTCTAAGGCTTAGGGTAGCAATACGTAAAGCATGGTGCTGGGACCTAGAGCATGCGCATGAACTGGGAACTGCTGGAGATGCAAATTCTTGGGTTTTCACCCCAGACTCACCGAATCAGAAATTATGGGAATTGAGTAAAATTAATTGACTAAAGTTCCCAGGAGATTCCGGTTTAGGGTTTTTGAGCCTAGAAGAAGATTTGCTCAGTTCTCCTTTGGGGTATCAAGAAACTCAGCTGGTTTTATTATTTTTTTCCATCTGTAACAGACATCTTTATCCTTTTATCTTACCCTCCATTCCTTGACAAGAAAGGGAGGGGGAGGAATAAAATAAAGGTATTACTAGTGACCAGTAAAAAAATATGTATCATTAATGACAGGTTGTTTTCCTTCCTGAAAAAAACAGAAATTTTGACTGTGAAAGTATATGTATTTAATGATTTTAAAACAGACTGTTTATAGAGTGGGAAGAGAGTAAAGAAAAATGTGGGAAACAATTGACCTGCATTTGTTTGTGACAATGCCACTCCTCCCAGACAAACCACATGCTCATCCTCTTTGCCAATCTGCATTTTCATCCCTGACATTTCCTTCTGAAGTAAAGGATTCTATACAGTTCATTTTTTTCCCCCGCTGACAATGCTTCAGGATTCACAGGACAGGAAGAATTAATAGGATTAATAGGAAGAATTAATAGGATTCCCTCTGTCTGGTATGTACTTTACCTGGCAGAAAAGGATGAAAAGATTTGTATATATCCATACAGGATCCCCAAGAAAACTTGACCCTTTCTAGGTGCTCAGGACTACTAACATATAGATATAGTTGTGATTTTTATTCCTATCCTCAAGGAACTCATCATCTACTAGGATGGTGTGATAAATACACACAAAACAAATGACTGTTCTTATTAGAACACTTTGGAATGTTTCAAATATACAGTTTCATTTGATCATTACGACTGTCCCTGGAGACACCACATGGTGACTATTGCAAGGTAAATCCCAAACTTGGGTCTGTAGATTGAGCTTTTGACAAACGAGGAGCAAATCTCTCCAACTTATAATGGTTCATTGGGTGGCTGAAGAGAGAGGTCTAGTCTCAGAAAGACCCAAAAGAATTGTGAGAGAGCTAAATCCAAACGGTTATGTGGAACTTGATCTGGAGCTGTGGGGTAGAGGGGGAAGAATGTTAAAAAAATGTGTCTCTTTAACTGATTCCCACTTAATAATAGACTTAGCCAGCTTAACAGATGTGCTTTTTTCCCCTACAAAATATGCTGATGATTGTCCACATTTCACTAAAATTTCTGGCAGGTAGTTTAGTCTTTTGTAAGCCCAGTACTTCTGCTTCTATTCATTATGCCATATGCTTTCTTAGAGCCAGTTCCTAGAATTGTTCCCAAACCTGTTTATGCCAATTGTGCTATTTTATAATTACATAGTTAAATAAAATAGTAATTAACCAATGAAATAACGAGTGCAAAACAATGAATTATTTTTATGAAAATTAAGTTGAGTTCTATGAAAAGATGGAACAAAAATGTTTTGATGAAGATAAAATTACTTTTGAATGACATATAAGATGGCTGTGATTGTGATGAGAAGTATAAAAATCTGGAAGAATTCAGCTCTCAATTGGCTTCATAAGGGTCTTTATGTTCTTCCACTTTGAAGAAGTTTAGGAACTGGAAATTATAGATGATGCTTCAGGAGTGGGCTTTATGCAAGAAAATGAGCTAGATTTTAAAAGCTTAGCCTTATATCAAAAGATAGGCAATTGAAGTACAATTAAATGTTTTAGAATAAAATGTTATGTTATTTTTAAATGATTTCCTCATTGTTTTCCAATGAACATTTCCAATTTAATTTTGAAAATTCTATTGGCAAACTATACTTCTAAATTTTGTTAGATAACAAGACTTATACTTGTATTTCTGCATGGAACCTAGATAAAGAAGAGTAAAGGGTACAGAATAGTAAAAAGTTGGTGGTGTTCTCGGGAGCTGTCTATCAGAGAGGAACAGACTTGAATAACTAACTGCCTTTGGAACTCTATCCTACTGGAGGGTGAGGGTATTTGAATTCACCCTGGATTGATGTCATTGGCCATTGTGATTGATCAACATTTCCCTTATTCTGATTTGCTTCTTACCAAGAAATCCTGTTTACAATATGACTATCCATGAGTATATCCTCTTAGAAGACTTACCCTGATTCTCAAAAGTGAAGTATTATTAGAATTTTGAATTTATATGAGACAATACCTACTGTCTTCCAATGCTTCTAGTGAAATCAAACCTCAAGGAGGGTGGAAGCCATTCAACAGTGTTAATATTTTTTCTGCCAACTTTTAAATGTTGACAACAGACTCAAAATATTTCAATACCTCAGGTGGCCCAAATGAAACCATCAGTTTGCAAACCATGCTTTAGAATCATGATGAAGAAGGAGATACTCTTAAAAAAAAGACAAGGTCAATCCCATGGCCAACTAAACTGGAGCAGCATCTATGGGCTCTGTGCTTTGTGTGACCCCTGCAAAGCAGAGATGCTAGCATCAGGTAATACAGCAGGCAGCTGCCCCAAAGAGAGTTGAGCACGTCTGTGATACTTCAATGGCCAACCAAATGGATGTTATTGATCACTTCTGGCTGCTTATCATGGACTAGGTACTGTCCAAAGCAATTTATATAGCAAATTTATGAAGGAATTGAGGCTAGAGATGTGAGGTAATGTAGCCAAGGTCACATAACTAGTAAATGGAGAAATAAGGATTCAAATTTAGGTTTAGTTTTGTGCCAAGCTTCATGCTATTGACTACTTTGAGAGTGCCCCCCAGTTATGGTAACTACTTGTTGAGTGACTGTTTTGTGCTCAGCAAGAACTTCACATACATAAATACATTAAGATGGATAATTCTATTTCATTAAGTGTATGTAGGAAGTTAAATGTATGACACTGCATTTCTCCTGGTTGAAGCCAGTTCTTTATTTGGTGGTTAGAAAAGGGTGACAATGTTGTAAGGATCTGATCTGTTTTTTGTAAGTTAGCAAGTTTTACAGAGACGATGTGATATAAAACAAAGATACAGTCTTTTTAGTAAGACTGCTCTATTTTTATTTTGGTTTTGCCACTTTCTTGTCAAGTAACCTTAGAATCTTATGTGTAATAATGAGTAAGATAGTATTTGCCTTGAAGAATTTTTGTGGAAATAAGAAGTAATATTTTTAAGGCCTATCACAGTTCTTTGAATATTACTGGAACTATAAATCAAGATTTTAAATGTGTGAATACATTGCCTGGCCCATCGAGAGCATTTGAGAAATTGTAACCATTATTGTAATTATTTGTTGACCCTCTTTCCTGCTTGGTTATTGATTGATTCAACAAATATTTATTTAGCACCCGCCATGTGCAGGCACAGAGTTAGTGGGACATAAAGTAGTGTGACCTGGATAAATGTGGTTTTGCCCTCAAGGAGTTTACATTCCAATGGGAAAGACAGAAAATAAATAAGCAAAAAGCAAACAAACAGATGTATTAATGTACAAGATTGTGACAGTGCTGTGGGGAAACCCAGGATGTGCTGTGTGATGGGTGGAGTGAGGTTGATCCAACTCAAGTAGATGATTGACATATCTTTCCTGAGGAGGTGACACTTCCGCTAAAACTCTAAGAATGGGAGGAGTGAGACAAGTTTCTCAGGAAGAAGGAAGCTTTGGAGGCCTGAGGACTGGAGTGGTGGCTGGTGTAGCTGAACAGTAAGGGCAATGGGGTAGAAAGTGGGGTTGAAGATATCCTGGGGTTCAATCTTGCAGGGCTTTGCAGGCTGTGGCAAAGGGTTTGGATTTTATTCTAAGTGCCAGTGGCATGGTCAAAATGGTATTTTAGGGGCTGGAACGTTGGCTCAGCGATTCTGGCTCTTGCCTGGCATATGCAGAGACCTGAGTTGGAACCCCAGCACCACGTACACAAATAAAGTGGCAGAGCAATGAAAGCCACATGAAAAACTAAATAAGGTTGATTCTCTCTCTATATATATTTTTTTTTGTTTTTTTTAAAGAGAGAGGGACAATGAGAGAGAGAGAGAGAGAAATAATCAGATTTGTTTTTAGTTTTTTCATGTGGCTTTTGTTGCTCTGAGACTTTGTTGGGTATGTGGTGCTGGGGTTCAAACCTGTGTCCTTGTGCATGCCAGGCAAGTGCCAGAATCACTGAGTCACTGCTCCAGCCCTCTCTATATATTTTTTTAAAATGGCATTTCCATCAAAACCAAAACACTTTGGTTGCAATGTGGAAAAGATGGGAACTGGAACACAGCAAGGCAACCAGTGAAGACAGGCTATTTGTATAGGTGAGGATGAAAAATACCTGTGGCTTGGATCAGGGTGTACCAGAAAAAGTGGAATTAAATGGGCGATTCTTAGGTATGTTTTGAGACTCTGCACATTTCAAAGGCAGGGGCTGGTCCAGATTTAATCAGGGATCACAATGGGTAGTGAAGGGGCTGGAACGGTGGCTCAGCAGTTGGAGTGTTTGCTGGGCATGCACAAGGAACCAAGTTCAAACCCCAGCACCATGTACACTTAGTTAAGTGTCCGAGAAACAGAGGCCAGATGAAAAAATAAATAAATTTGATTCCTCCCGCTCTCTTATTCTCTCCCTCTTTCTCTCTCTTTAAAAACAAAAATAAAAAACAAAACAAAGAAAACCAATAGGTAGTGAAGTGCCTACACTGTGGACAGCTGTTCAATAAATGTTCATGGAATTAGACAGTAGAAATTGACTCTGTATATGATAAGACTGTCTATGGAATCATAGAAGGTTCCAGTATAACATAGATTTAAGAATGTGGGCCCTGGACTTGAAAAGCCTCCCCCACTTACTGATTGAGTAACTCTAAGTAACTTTAGTTTCTCTACCTGTAAAACTGAGATCTTTATTGATAAAGATGAAACAACAGGGGGCATATAAAATGCATCAAGCACATTTTAATGCTATGCACTAAACTGTTCTTTACCTTAACTGAAATCCAGGCAGGTCTCCCTTTCAGTGCACTCTGCCTTGTAACACTTGAGAATATGATTTGCTCATTTTCCCTTTTCCTATTGGCCACAGAGGCCAGGAGCATTTTCAAAAATCAATCTCCTGTTAATTCCAAGTCATCATTCTTCCTCCCATGTTAAAAATAAAATAAGATAAATGAATAAAGGAGAGTTTTTTTTCTTCTGAGCAAATATCATTTGAATATAGAAATCTGGCCTTATGTTCAAGATCCAAGCACCAAGTCATTCCTCATTCATCATTGCCTTCTCTATACCAGTTCTCCATCCTTGCGGAAGACCCACTTATTAGTTACCCATCATTATGCAATAGATCAGCTCAAAACCTAGTGGCTTCAAACAATAACCATTTATTTTCGCTCAGTTTCTGGAAGTTAGAAAGGCAGAAGCAGGCTATCGGGTGGTCCTGGCTCAGGGTCTCTCATGTGGTCCAGTCAAGATTTTACTGGGGCTGAGTGATCTGTCAAGATGGCACACTCACATGGCTGCCAGAGGGATTCTCAGCTCCTCACCACATGAAACTCTCCCTAAAGTATCTTCAGCATGAATGATTCAAGAGGGAGCAAGAAGGAAGACAGTGCTATTCCTAGCCCTGGAAGTCACATGCTGTCACTTGCTCCCCATTCTGTTAGTCAAGAGCAAACCACTAGGTCCAGCCCACAGTGAAGTAAAAGGGAAGAGTGTTAAAGAATTTTTTTAAAGAGAGAGAGAGGGACAGTGAGAGAGAGGGAAAGAGAGAATCAGTTTTATTCAGTTTTCATTTTGCGTTTTTTGCTGTGACACTTCACTGTGTACGTGATGCTGGGGTTTGGACCCACATACTCAGGCCAAGCACCGGAACTGCTGAGCCACCAACTCCAGCCCATGTATGTGTTTGTATCTGTCAGTATGGGAGGACATAAACTGTTTGCATAATTAAAAAAATAAAGCAATCATTTGCTATCAATAAAAAAAAGAATTTTTGATATATTTTTAAACCATCCCAACCACTAAGATACCTACACTTAAATCTTGACAAAATTCTCTTGGATCTGCCCTGTGGTTTGTTGTTGACAAAGGAAGTTACCTCTCCTTTGCAAATCCCTCCTCATGAAACACACACATTTATTTTTATGACTTAACTCCTCTTTTTCATTAATAAGTGTTCCTGGCACAAAGTTGCTGCATAATTGGCCCCTTTCTGAAGTAGCTCAAATAATTCATTTTGAGGAATCTAGCTACTGTGATGTTAAAGCAAGTAAATTATGGACATTATGAAGGGTTGCAATAACAATAATTAACAATTTATTAAGGGCTTATTTGGTGTCAGGCATTTTAGTAAGTACTTTATATATGCTATCCTATTTATTTTATACCAATCCTTTGAGATGGCTACAGAGTTAACAAGATATTACTAAGACACTCAGCCAACATAGGAATAATGATATCTCTTCCCTACACTAATTGAGGCACAGTTGGAAGGGAGTCACAGGAAAGAGAGATTTATAAAGACATCAATAGAAGAACCCAGTGATATCCCATGCAGAGACGGAAACTATATACAACAGTAAATACCTGTGTATTGGTATGCACCATTCAACAGTTAGTATAGGAAAGTCAGATGTTTGTATAAAAGAAAAATTTGGCTTCCACCTCACACTGTATACAGTGACTAATTCTAGGTAAATCCATGAATTGATTATGAAAAGGAAAACTTTTAGAAGAAAACATAGAAGAATATGTGGCTGACCTCAGTGTAGAATTTCTTAAACCACAAACAAAATATACAAATCATAGAGGTAAGTATTGTCAAACTTAGTTCCATTAAAATCAAGAAATTCTACTTGTAAAAGGTGGCAGTCTGGAAAAAGAAATTTGCAAAACATAATTGACAATGGAATTTTATCCAGAAAAGTGTATTCTATAATACATATATTTATATGACACATACATGCATTTTATAGCACGCAGCATATATATTAAATGCTTATCAGTAAGAAAATTGCAAAACTCAATCAGACAAGGTGGCCCACACCTATAACATCAGCTACTTGAGAGGCTGACACAGGAGGATTGCAAGGCCGAGTCCATCCTTGGGCAAATTTTTGAGGTTCTGTCTCAAAATAAAAATAATTTTAAAAGGACTGACAGTGTAGCTCAGGTGGTAGAGCACCCCTGGCTTCAATTCCAGTACCTCCAGAGAGAAGTGAGAGAGAAAGAGAGAGAGAGGCAAACCTCAGCTGGAAAAAAAAGGCATTTTTCAGAAGAGAAACCATGAATATCCAATAAATAAATGCAGATATGCTCAAGTCCTTTTATAATCAGGGAAATGTATATTAAACCAGAGTGGAGACTATTTTATAATGTCCAAATCAATAAAATATTTTTAAAATATTGGAATAACAGAAACTCTCTACCCTGTTGGCAGGAGTACAAATTGTTCCAACCACTTTTTTTTTTTTTTAAAGAGAGAGGAACAGTGAAAAAAAGAGAGAGAGAGAATCAATTTTATTTAGTTTTTTTTTCATGTGGCTTTTGTTGCTCCAACACTTCATTGTGTACGTGGCTCTGGGGTTCAAACCCGGGTCCTCAGGCATGCTAGGCAGGTGCTGTAACCACTAAGCCACTGCTCCAGCCCCTATTCCAACCACTTTTTTGAAAAAAATTTGGCATTATCTAGTAATGAAAGCATAGCTATAAAATGTCCCATGACCCAGCAATTCCCAGGGATTAGTGTGCAAATGCACACATGCATGCAACCATACACACACATCCTGGACTAACTTGCACATACATAGCACGAGGCATATACGTTTGTAGTAACTTTTTTTTTGTAGTAGCAAAAGCAGACAATTCAAATGGTCATCCACAGAAGAGTGGGTAATTTTTGCTGCACTTCTACAATGAATACCTTGCAGCAATGAAAATGAAAGCACTTGATTTTTGTATAGCAACGTGGATACATCTTTCAAACAAAATAGAAAGTGAAATAAGTTGAAGAAGAACATGTGCAATGTAATGATATAAAGTGCAAAACCAGGCAAAAGTGAACTGTAGAGTATTGTTTAAGATATGATAATCTGGGTTTTTTTTTTTACAGTAATGGAATGATATGAAGGTGGAAAGGAGACTGATAGTAGAGAAAGGGAGTAGAGGAAAGAGGAGGAGAGAATAAGGGGAGTTATTGGGGGATGAAATAAATCAAATAATATTATATGCATGTGCCAATATACCAAAATGAAATTGACCATTCTGTATAATTAATATATACCTCACAAAATTACTTTGGGAGAAGGGAAGGCAGGGGATTGGAGTGGAGAGGGGCATAGAGGGTCTTCAACAGAAACGGTAATATGCTCTTTCTTGAGCATAGTGGGGGATCACATCATCATCATCATCATTACCTTACACATTTCATGCACTTTTACAAGTACGAAATAAGGAAGAAAATGGAGATAATTCATGAGAACAAATGGCTGTTAATATTTCAAGGAAGTGGTATGTTTTTGTCATATCAGCCCAGTCTTTTATTTTCTCTATCAATATTCCCTATCCCTTCTACAATGTGCTGTAAAAAAAAAAAAGAAAACAACTAAATAAATATATGAATAACCTGTAATGAGGGTAGAATCAGTCCTTTGAAAAGCAAACTCAATTTTTAAAAACTGATCTGTAAAATCAAGATACCAAACTGAAGATGCCCTCCCAAAGGAGGAGGAGGGAGTCTTTCAGCCACAGCAGTGACTCTTCATAGCCACGTGTACCCTGCACCATATGACATGAACACATGAGCACCCAGAGATGATAATCTGCTGAAAAGTGGTAGAGAGATTCAGGGGCTTGAAAAGGTGCTGGTGGTTGTTTTCTAAGCCAGCAGAAAATGATGCTCAGAGGAACTCAGCATGATTGTCTGCATAGCTGGGAATCCCTCCATGCTTTCATGCATCCAACCATGCATACACAGAGGGACAGTGAGAGAGAAAGAAAGAATTAATTTTATTTAGTTTTTCATCGATTTTCATTGCTCCAAACTTTGTTGTGTACGTGGTCCTGGGGTTCGAATCCACGTCCCTGTGCATGCCAGGCAATTTCTGTAAGTGCTGAGCCACCGCTCCAGCCCCCGGGGTTGGGTTTTTTTGTTTTATTTTTGTAGGCACTATTATGTTATTTTTGCTTATTTATTTATTTATTTTTATTATTAGAGCTTTATAGTTATACATAATAGTTGGATACATCCCAACAAACTTGTACATACATGGAAATAGATTTTGGTTCATGATCACCTCTTTTTCCCTCCTGTCCCCTCTCCCCTTTCTCACTCTCCTTCTGCTAGACTTCCTTCTCTACTAGGCTTCCTTTCATCTATTATTTTGTATTTGATTGGTTCTTTATATAATCTTATCCTTCCCTCCTCCTCTCCTTTATTTTTCTCTAGCTTCCCCATATGAGAGAAAATGTCCTTTTGAGTTTCTGATTTTGTCTAATTTCAGTTAGCATGATATTCTCCATTTCTTTATCTTTCCTCTGACATTTGTTGAGTTTGTCCTCTAGGCCAGGGCTAAGGAGGCGCTGGAGGTAACAAGAAGAGAAGTCAGAGCCAATGCCAGGCAGGATGATGGTATGAGGCTGGAGTCAGCTCCACCAGGGCTGGGCACCAGGTCACAGGGTTTTTCTCCGCCCGCTGAAAGGTCAGAGAGGGCTTCCCCCACTGGCAAGAGGCTCTGGGTTTTGGTGTGTCTTAAAAGAAAGGAAAAGCTTTCAGACATGCGACCTTCAAAATTTTGGTTCATTGTGAACTTCTAAGAGAAATCTGAAAAGCTGTGTACTACTCACAATTTTTATGTGGACATCTAAAATTTAAGTAGGTGTAAAGAATGTAGTTCTCTGTTTATTATATACATTGACATTTTAAAACAAGTCTGGGATATAATTTTTAAAATGTTTCCAGTGGAATCCATGAAGTACGGTAATTTGGTATATATTCATCTTTTTCTAAAAAATGCAAGAACAAGCTATTCTTAAAATATTGACACTTTAAATTAAGACTTTTTAACAGTTTAAAAAATGTTTCCAATAGAATCTATATACCAAGTGATTTGATATCATCATGCTTTAGAAACAGAATAAAGTCTTAAATTTTATATCATTCTTTCTCCTTGGATTTGTATTTCTATTCCTTTATCTTATAGAACTATCTTTGTGAAGCATACTTTGTGTCATATTTCTCTGTAGTAAACAAAGAGTATGGGGCTAGAGCGGTGGCTCAGCGGTTACGGCGCTTGCCTGGCATGCATGAGTATGTGAGTTCAAACCCCAGGACCACGTACACAGCAAAGTGTCTGAGGAATGAAAGCCACATGAAACACTAAATAAAGATTGCTTCTCTCTTTCTCTCTTTCACTGTCCCCTCTTTCTTTTTTAAAAAAAAAAGTGTACATAAAAATCATAGTCCATAAGGCTGTATGTATTAAAATCTCTCCATTGGATTGAGTCATCCCCGTGATTATTGGTCAAGACAATAAAAATTTTTGCTTTGATGATTATGAAACATGACATTTATTGGAAGTTGATCCTTAGATGAGATGAGTAGGATTTTTTTCTTTGTGTTGCTATTCTTTTTTTTTTTTAAAGAGAGAGAGAGACAGTGAGAGAGAAAGAGATTCAATTTTTTATTTAGTTTTCATGTGACTTTTGTTGCTCTGACACTTTGTTATGTACGTGGTGTTGGGTTTGAACCTATGTCCTTGCGCATGCCACGCAAGCACTGTAATTGCTGAGCCACAGCTCCAGCCCTTCTTCTTTTTTTTTTAATAGTCATATTTATCATTGACTCTTATTTATTGCTATGTTTTGGATCTGAAGTGTCCCCCAAAGTCTCAGATGTTGAAGGCTTGTTCCCCAATGCAGCAATGTTCAAAGGTGTGACTTTTGGGAAGTGATTGTGAGGACTCTGATCTCGTTACTGGATTAATTCATGGATGGATTAATATTTGATGGTATTTTTTTTGCATTAAAATCATTTATTGCTGAAAAGGATCGGCGTTTTAAATATTCTGTTTTATCCATCCAGAAAACATTTCTCTCTCTTCAAGTCTTGTTTTATACCTTTTAATAACATTTTATGGTTTCTAAAAGGTATTGTAGCTTTCTTTCTTTCTTTTTTTAAAGAGAGAGTGAGAGGAAGAGAGACTCAATTTTATTTGTTTTTTCATCTGGTTTTTGTTTTCCAACACTTATTTGTATATGTGGCATTGGGGTTTGAACCTGGGTCCTTGCATGTGCCAGGCAAGTGCTCTACCACTAAGCTACCTACCACTCCATCCTCATGTAGCTTTCTTTTTAAGTGTTTTTCCAGCACATAAAGTTTGTTTCTTTGTTTCTTTTAGACCTTTTATTTATTTATTTATTTGGAAGGTGGCAGGGGTGAAATAGCTAGATTTTTTTTTCTCTTAATGCTAAAACTTGTTCTCAGACTAAAATGCAGAGGAATCCCTAGGTCATATCCCCAGGGATGGATGTGATAAGCTGGATTTAAGAAATATTGAAGAAGACCTTTGTACCACTTGACCTCTTCCCTGTTTAGCTACTGTGTAATTATATATATATATATATATATATATATATATATATATATATATTTTATTAGAAGTATATAGAGATACAGTTGAGGGGGAAACATTATCAAAACAGTAGCAATCAATGTATATAAACTTTGTTATCCAGGGGTAATGCCAAAGCATAGATAAACCACCTTGGGTTTCACCTGTTGCAGTTTCCCCCAGAAGAACTCATGCGTTGAATGGGTAGTTCGTGGAGGAGTGACATGGGCTTCTGGGATGGTTCCCCCATCTTCCCAATCTCCAGACTCCTATGAGTTCTTCATATACCCTCCCCCCTCCCCA
>PVKS010021832.1:0-34606 GCA_004027875.1 Aplodontia rufa | reverse complement strand
TACACAACAAAGTGTTGGAGCAAGGAATAACCACATGAAAAACTAAATAAAATTGATTCTCTTTCTTTCTCTCTCACTATCCCTCTCTGTCTTAAAAACAAAACAAAACAAAAAAACAAGGAAATTAGAATTTTGAAATTTTTCAAATGAGTATAAATTGGAATATAAACTTACAGAGATTATAAAGACAGAGGAGAAAATTCAATATTCAGTTTATATTTATATTTACCTTCATTTCCAGATATCTCTCCAAGGCCCCAAAGACCTTAAATCCTTGCAACATTTTCTTCAATTTCCAGAAGAGAATCCTGCCCACTGATCTATTTAGGTGTCATGCCTTATCAAGTCTTCAGGTAGGTATGAAGCAGCCTTGAGAACCCTTCATCAGCAGTGGTTTATAGGTTATAAGTCATTTTCACAGTACCTACTTCATTTGCTACTCACAACACTCAATTTGCAATGGACAAGAAGAATTTGTGTTTTCCCAAGAAAGGAGAACTTTACTCAAGCTGAGTCTTTCAGACTTCAAATCTAGTTTCCTTCCTACTTATATCATGCTATCTTTCATAATATCGGCGAAGTAATAATTGACTTTTGTGTTCCTATAGTGACATGCTATTTTAGTTTGTTTATTTCTTTATCTATTTTGGGGATTGAACCTAGGAATGCTTAACCACTGAGCCACATCCAGTCCTTTTTATTTTGACACAGGGTCTTGCTAAGTTGCTGAGGCTGGCTTTGAACTTGTGATCCTACTGCCTCAGCCTCCGAGCCACTGGGATTACAGGTGTGCACCACTGTGCCTACATAGGGACATTTTATTTAACAGATCACATGCCTGCTCAAGACAGTTTCATCATTTATAATGTATAATTATGAAAAAGATTCAGTCTCTGGCACTATTACCAATAATGATCTCTAGTAATAAAGCACTATTTTTTTTTTTAAAGAGAAAATCAGTCTTATTTAGTTTTTCATCTGGATTTTATTGCTCTGACACACAGTTGTATAAGTGGTACTGAGGTTAGAACCTGCATCCTTGCACATGTCAGGCAAGTGTGGATACCACTGAGCTCCAGTCCCAAATAGCATTTTTTTTTTTTTGGTACCTAGGATTGAACTCAGAGGCTCTTAACCACTGAGCCACATCCCCAGCCCTTTTCACCTTTTATTTTGAGGCAGTATCTCACTAAGTTATTGAGTCTGGCTTTGAACTTGTGATCTTCCTGCCTTAGCCTCCCTAGTTGCTAGGATTATAGGCATGAACCACCACATCCAGCTTTGTCCAAACAGCATGTCTTAAATCATTACTAATTAATGTTAACTGCTCATTAAATAAATACGATTATTTTGCAAGTTAATAGGTGATAAGAAAAAACATTACTTACTGGATTATTTTCTTTTTCTGCTTCATGTTTAAGATGGGCTTTCAACGCTTTTAACAACTTGTCTGCCTGTAGAAAAACATTATCATTAGAGCCAAAAGCCAAATAAGCAAGAAAAATGTGCTAAACATGTTTTGCTGTTCTTTTATTCACAAAATATATACTCTAACTAGGCTGGAAGACTAAAACTATGACCTAGATATCATTGGCCCCTGTTCTCAGGGATTTCACACTCTAGAGGGGGTCAAACAAAAAAGGCCACAGCAATACAGAGTAATAAATCCCCAAAAGAACATAAGGAGTTTCAGTCATCAAAATCTGGACCGCCAGGGAAGACTTTAGCAGGTAACTGGACACATCAGTTCTAAGATCAAAATGTACTGGTTTAGGCTGCTAGAGGATGAAGAGCAGAGAGTTGGATATAGAGAAATTAGTAGAGAAATAGCATGGAAAATAAAAAGGGTAGACAACTTTTTTTTTTTTTTAGGAGGGAGAGAGTGAGAAAGACAGAATCAACTTAAGTTTTTCAGCTGGCCTTTGTGTCTCCAACACTTAGTTGTGTATGTGGTGCTGGGATTTGAACCGGTTCCTTGTGCATGCCAGGCAAGTGCTGTAAGCACCAGGCCACCACTCCAACCCCCAAAGGGTGGACTTTTTAAGAACTAACTTCAAGCTGTGTATGGTGGTGCACAGCTATGGGGGAAGCTGAGACAGGTGGATTGAAAATTCAAAGCCAACCTCAGCAACTTACCAAGACCCTATCTCAAAATAAAATATAACAAGAGCTGAGAATTTTGCTCAGTGGTTAAATGACCTTTGGTTCAGGTACCAAGAAAAAAAAAAAAAAAGAACCTCAGTGTTGCTGAAGCATATTCTTGGAAAGGATAGAGAGAAAATTGGGAAAATGGGCAAGGACCTGATCTCACTGGACCCGCCTTTTAAGACTCTTAAGAGTGAACATGAGGGGCTGGAGCACCACATACACAGCTAAGTGTCAGAGCAATAAAAAGCACATGAAAAACTAAATAAAATTGATTTTCTCACTGTCCCTCTCTCTCTTAAGAAAAAAAAAGTGAACATGAGGAGTTGGGACGTAGCTTAATAATACAGAACTTGCCTAGCACACTCAAGGCCCTAGATTGATCTCCAACAAAAACAAAAAACAAAAAAATACAAGAGTGTGAACTTTACCCTTGGGCAAACAGCAGACTCTGAAGTGCTAGAAGCAGGACAGTGGTGAAACAGAGCCCCTTTAAAATTAAAAGCTCCTAGGGACTAGAGCAGCGGCTTAGCAGTTAGGGTGCTTGCTTGGCATGTGTGAGGACGCAGGTTTGAACTCCAGCACCACGTACACAACAAAGTGTTTGAGCAATGAAGGCCACAAGAGAAACTAAATAAAATTGATTCTCTCTCTCTCTCACAGTCCCTCTCTCTTTAAAAAAAGAAAAAAATTAAAAGCCCCCAAATGATTTTCTTACCATTTTGTGGTAAAAGTTATTATTGTTATTTTTAAAATTATTTATTTTTTAATAAAGAGAGATGGACAGTGAGAGAGACAGAGAAAGAGAGAAACAACTTTATTTAGTTTTTCACATGGCCCTAGTTGCTCCAACATTTAGTTGTGTTCGTGGTGCTGGGGTTTGAATCCGTGTATTTGCGCATGCTGGGCAAGCGCCGTAATCCCTAAGCCATCGCTCCAGCCCTGAAAGTTATTTTTTTTTTAAATCTTAGTTTCCTCATGCTGAGAAGGGAAACTGAAAAACTGGTCCCAATGTCTGGACAGACGTAAGAAAGGATTGAAAACTGGACTTGTAACATAATTCTCTGGCTAGCATAACCTAGCCAAATTTAATATGTAATTTCCTGGTTTTCATTTCTATAACTGCTACCATGGGGCAGGCAAAGGAAGTTAGTTACCTTCCCAGTTTGGGTCAAACTGTAATTAAATGCATTTTACATCATTTTCTCTTATTTCTCATGTGGCAGATAACTTAGTCCAGTCTTTTGCAAGCACACAGGCTCTGGCCTGGAGTGCTAGTAAGAGTGGGTGACCAATTTTGCATCATTCAGAATGATCACTTTGGCTACACAAAGTGCAGGATTCATTTGAAGGGGATAAGATTGAAGACAGGGAAACATAGCTAGGAGACTTTTAGGAAACAAGAGATGACTGTGGCCTGAACTACAGCAGGGCTAAATGGCAGTAGGGATATATGAAAAAAACCTTTTAGGAAGTAAAATCAGTGTAGACATGGGTCTTACATGATAGGTAACCTTTATTGTGCCCAGGTGGGGGTCCTCAAGATGAGGAATGCAAAAGGTGCAGCCAGTCTTAGAGGATAGATAGGTATAGGTATCTATAGAGAAGAGGGGAACCCCTAGCTTCTCCTCATACCCTAGGAAACATTCCCTTGCTCTTTCCTGAAAGAGGAATACTAATCTGAATAGATACTTTTTCGGTGCTTTAAAAGGTCAAGTGTATTATTTGTTTTTTGACCTCTTCCATATAAGCCAAGCAGTTGAGGGCTAAAGACCTCCTTCCTAAGGTTGATTTAGACACTGGACTAGGCTCCTTTTTTCTTTCTAGTAATACTGGGGATTGAACCCAGGGGTGCTTTACCATTGAACTAAATCCCCAGTCCTTTTTACTTTTAAGGTAGGATCTAGCTAAGTTACCCAGGCTGGGTCTGAATTTGCTATTCTCCTGCCTCAGCCTCCTAAGAAGCTGGGATTATGGGCATAGGCCATGGCGCACATTTTTTTTTTTTTTTTAAGAGAGAGGGATAGTGAAAGAGAGAAAGAGAGGGAGAGAGATAATTTTTAATTTAGTTTTTCATGTGGCTTTCATTGCTCTAACACTTTGTTGTGTACCTGGTGCTGGGGTTTGAACCTACATCCCCGCGCATGCCAGGCAAGCGCTGTAACTGCTCAGCCGCCACTCAAGCTCCCATGATGCCCATTTTTTAATTTTTGCAGTGTTGGGGATTGGACTCAGGGCCTCATGTACACTAGGCAAGTGTTCTACCACTGACCTACATCCCCAGCCCTTTTGTATTTTGAAACAGGGTCTCATTAAATTGCCCAGATTGGCCTTCAATTTGTAGTCCTCCTGTCTCAGCTTTCCAAGTAACTGAGATTGCAGGTGTATACTGCCACACCTGCCTTTTTCTTCTCACACCATATAAAACCAGTCATGTGCCCATAAAAATGGCAAGATCCTGAAATTTGGCTTGGGCTCAGGGGTACAGGATAGTTTTTGCTTAGATGTAGGCCTAAGCCACATCCTCCAACCCATTTTACCAGAATGCTGTGCACTGAGATAGCAGACAACAGCACAACTAGTAATAAAGTGGTCCTTACTTTTCTCTAGGAAGGGGGTGATTGGCAGCGCAGAAATTAGGTATTCTTGCTACTGTGATTCTAATGCCTTTTTTTTTTTTTTTTTTGGTACCACTGGGCCACATTCCCAGCCCCATTTATTTATTTATAGACAGTGTCTAAGTTGCTCGGAGCCTCACTAAGTTGCCGAGCCTGGCTTTGAACTTACGATCCTCCTGCCTCAGCCTGCTGAGCCACTGGAATTACAGGCAAGATTCTAACACTTTCTTAGCATACCAAGAAAACCACACCAGACATTCAACAATGATGACGTGTTGTCTTGGGTATGTAAGGCAGAGCCACATGAGGATGGGGTGATGCTGAAGAACTGTGCTGGAAGTAGAGATGCTAGTTATCACTTATTCATGCATTCCTTCAGCAGCATTATTGTTCTAGGCGCTGTTCTAAGCACTAGAGAAACTGGTGAACAAAACAGATAAGGTCTCTGTCATCCAAGTAATTTAGAAATAAATGATGGGACATCAGATGCTAGGAAGCAAAACCAACACTGAATAATTGGGGTGGAGTAGAGATACAACCCAAGTTATGATGGTCAGCAACGTCTTCTCTGAGGTGGTGATGACCTGAGATGTGAAAACAAGAAGCAGCAAATTAAGTACAGAGACCCTGACTGAGATGGACAAATAAATTTGAAGGACAGAAAGAAGCCATGGTGGCTTCAGCATGGTGAACATTGGGTTGAGTGGAGGGCAGGGAGATCAAAGAGGTGACCAGCAGCCAGAATGTTAAAGGCTATAGAAAGAATTACGGGATTCTTCCCCCTAACTTCCTGTTAGAAAAAAAATCAGGCCTAGAGAAAAATGCAAACAGTATAATAAACACTCATCCTCCTCACCTAGATTCAACAATCAGTAATATCTCATATTTGCTTTCTGTATATGAATATATTTCTTGCCAAGCTATTTGAAAGTAATTCTAAATAAGATTCTCCAAAACTGAATATAAAAGCTGTATCTCCTAAAAATATGGGAATGATTTTCCTATACAACCTCTAATACGCATTATTTTACTTAGGAAAAAAAGGCAGCAAACAAATCATTCCAAGCTAAACAGTGGGGTGAGTGGAGGAAAGGGAGATCAAAGAGGTGTTCACAGAAAAGTAGTATTTTTCTTTTTTGTAAAGAGCGAGGGACAGTGACAGAAAGAGAAAAAATCAATTTTATTTAGTTTTTCATGTGGCTTTCATTGCTCCAACACTTCATTGTGGAACTGGGGTTTGAACCCGTGTACTTGCACCTGCCAGGCAAGTGCTGTAACCGCTGAGCCCCCACTCTAGACCCCAGTATTTTCTTAATATTATCTAATATATAATCCTTAAAGAAATTTCCTTGATTTTCTCCAATTTTAGTTTTCTTTAAAAAAAAAAAATTCCTTCAAATCAGGGATCAAACCAAATTTCTTACATTTGGAAGATTTTTTATTTTATTTTAGATGTGAAGGAACTGGAAATCACTGAGCATTAAAAAAATGATATACTCAGTTTTAAATGCCACTCTGTGAAGAAAGTCAGGCCAGAGTAGAGGCAAGAAATCTAGGAAGACAGGCCCCAGTCATCAGACAAGAGTGCTGTGGCCCATGAGTGCAGCGCTGTTGGTGGTGCAGAGACCGGTTTTCAGGCACAGTTGAAGGATGGGTGGATGTGGGCAATGAAGGGAGGAATCCAGGGTGGTCTAGAGTGGACCTGAACCATGTACCGAGACAGGAAGATCATCAATATTTGGAACTGCCTATGCTGTGGAAAATGTACTTAAATATATGGGTTCATAGCTCATGGAAGAGGTCGTACTACTGGAGATGTAGTTGCATTTGCTTCTAGATTAAGTTAAAATTGCAGGAGAAATGGGGATAAATGCAATATCCAGAATATATACACATTTTACATTATTTTGTTAAAATCTTGTAAGGTTGCTCAAAAAAAAAATTGCAGGAGAAAAATCATCAAAAGAGAAAACACAATGAAAAATAAGCCAAAGAGAAAACCTTGGGGCACTCTATGTTTAGAGATCTGACAGAGGGAAAAACAGTCAAGGAGACTAGAAAAAGTAAAAGAGAAAATTTTTAAAAATCAATCTAGAAAAGAAAGTGGTTTGAGCAGAGGCGAGTGTTTAGCCATGTCAATGCTGTTGCTCCGCATATGTGAGAACAGAGATGGACCGCAAGTTTTGTAGGTGGTGGCCCTGATATGATAAAGTGAGACTTGCCAGGTACAGTGGTGCATGCCTGTAATCACAACAGCTCAGATGGCTGAGGCAAGAGGATCGCAAGTTCAAAGCCAGACTCAGCCATTTAGCGAGTACCTAAGCAACTTAGTGAGACCCTGTCTCAAAATTAAAAAAAAAAAAAAAAAAAAAACTTTCCTAGAATTGCAAAAACATAACAACCCCCGCAAAAAAACCAAAAAAAACAGTTAACTAGTACTAAGAATGTGAATGTACAGGAGGATCAGATACCCATTTTTGAGATTTAGAATCATAAATTAAAAATAAGTTCAATCAACAAAGTGAGGTTTTTCTCTAGCCAGGGTCAGCAGCATGAGGCTAAGCAGATTAAGCACATAGCTGGGTTTAATCAGGCTTTGACTTTGCCAGGTGAGTTCAGGTAGAATTAAAGAAGTAGAAATAGTGCTCTTCTTTGTAATTTAAGCTTACAAGAAGGGAAAAGAGGGCATGAGTGAAAAAAGAACCAGTTGCCACAAAAATATAAGCAACTGACTCCTTTCTTTTGGTTTACCATTAAGCAAGTGCATCTCAAAAAGAAAGAGGGGCTGGAGCAGTGGCTCAGTGGTTACAGCACTTACCCAGCATGCGCAAGTAGAGGGGTTCAAACCCCAGCACCCACATATACAACTACGTGTCGGCAACAAAAGCCATGTGAAAAACTCAATAAAAATTTATTCTCTCTCTCTCCCTCAATGTCCTCTCTTAAAAAAAAAAAAAAAAGAGCCAATATTTTCTAAATTTATTTTTATGATATCATACTGGTGGAATTTATTTACATCATTTTCTCTAAGATTTTTTTTGGTTCCTGGGATTGAACCCAGGGGTGCTTTACCACTGAGCCCTATACCCAGTCTTTTGTTTCTGAGACAGGATCTTGTTAAGTTGCTAAGGCTAGTTTTGAACTTCCAATCCTCCTGCCTCAGCTTCCCAAATCATTGGGATTACAGGCATGTGCTACCCTGACTGGTAAGTTGTAATCAAAACTCGATTAATTCTTAGAGCAACTTATTATTATTATTTTGATATCTATTTGGAATTTTTTTCATTTTTTGTACCGAAGACTGAACCCAGGGGCACTTAACCACTGAGCCAGATTGCCAGCTCTTTATTTTTTGAGATGGGGTCTAAGTTGCTGAGGCTAACTTTGAACTCGCAATCCTCCTGCCTCAGCCTCCCAAGTGCTGAATGTACCACTGGGCCTGGCTCTATTTGGAATTTTAAAAAGCAGCTATTTTCAAGTGAAGGATCCCAACCTCAAAGACTCAAGGGCCAAATAGTTTCTCTCATCTGTGGAAGCTAGAATACATCGAGAAGCAGTATGATAGATGGCTAAGCTAATAACCTCAAATTGTATGATTCTTAACGCAACAGAGGGATGATTGTCTAGGATACTGGGTGGTGTAGGGTGGGGGACAGGGTGGGGAGAGGGCTTAGGAAGAATATCTAGGAGACTGGAGGGTGGGAATATGGGGGATTCATCTCAGAAGGAGATCTCTGATCTCCATGAGATATCCATTTAACTCAGGGGGTCTTCTAGGGGAAACAGCAACATGGGGAACCCAAGCTGGGCATCCATGACATGGCATTAGCCTTGGATAACTAAGTATATATACATTTGTTCTTGTTTCCCCCTCAATTGTAACTCCATATTCATCTTTAAAAAAAAAAAAAAAAAAAAGCAGCTGTTTGAATGAGCCCCTATGCTGGACCAACAGTAAATCCATGTATCCGCTGCTAGTTTCAGTAATTATTAACATTTTGCTGTTATTATTTCACTTAGTTCTTTTATTTTTCCTGGAGTATTTTATGGGCTTCGTATTTCACATGGAAATATCTGGTATGTATTACTAAGAGATTTTTTTTTCTAATGGAAACATAACTATTGGACCATTATTGCATCAAACAAAATATATAGTATGTGAATATAATTTAATACCTAGCCCAAGTTTTCCTTAATGGTCTCAATTTCTTCTTCTCTCTCTATGTTTTTTTAAAGACAGAGAAAATCAATTTTACTTCGTTTTTCAACTGGTTTTCATTGGTCCAAAACTTAGTTGTGTTTGTGGTGCTGGCAAGCACCATACCCAATGAGCCACTGCTCTGGCCCCTCAATTTCTTCTCAGAGTTGATTATAATAAACCTTTATATGATCAGATCTGTTCAGGAAATAAAACATTCCAACAAATATTTATCAACACCTACCATGTGCCAGATACTGTGTTCTAGGCAAGCAGTGGGGTCTGTAAAGACAAGAAATAATCCTAAATCTAAGAAAACAGCAAGTAATGGGCTACCCCAGATCAGGTTCCTCAAGAGAGAATGATGGTAGAACTTTCAGAAAATGATCCAACTTGCAGTAGCTCTTCATATATTCAATAGATAACAGGGCCTTAAAATTAGCAAGAATTTTGAACTCAGTTGGGAAGCCTCCATAAAACTCTTTCCAATCAAACTATCTTCTGGTGTATTATTCTGGTACTGCCAAGAAGCAGGTGTCAATTATAGTTTTGAATAATTATCCAGCATCTGTGACATAAAATACACTGCAATTAATGCTGTAAAGACTTCCAAGGTAGATAGATAAAAATCACTATCCAAGTAATCTTTTTTTCCTTGAAACCTGGGTGCTTAACCATTGAGCCACACCCTTAGCTCTTTTTTTTATTATGTTATTTTGAGACAGGGTCTCCCTAAGTTGCTTAGGGTCTTGCCAAATTGCTGAGGCTGGCTTTGAACTTGCCATCCTCCTGCATCACCCTCTGAACAGCTGGCATGAGCCACCACAGCCATGAGAATTTATAAAAGAGGGGCTGGAGCAGTGGCTCAGCAGTTACAGTGCTTGCCTGGCATGCATGAGTAGGAGGGTTTTAACTCCAGTACCATGTATACAATCAAGCATCTGAGCAACGAAAGCCACATGAAAAACTAAATAAAATTGATTCTTTCTCTTTCCTGTCTTTCTCGCTCTCTCACTGTCCCTCTCTCTTTAGGGAAAAAAAAAGGAATTTATAAAAGAAAAACTAATACACATGCACAATAACCATATTAAAGTGAAGCCCAGCAAATCTTCAAAGACAGCACTTGCACAAGAACTGCTTTAAGGGCTTTGTCCCCTTCCCCCACTCTGGGGGAAGCCTGCTCTTTTCCCTGTGCTTTACTTTCTATAATAAAATCCGTCTACAACGCTTAAAAAAAAAAAAAAAAAAAAAAGAACTGCTTTAAAAGCATAGAGTGTTTCCATGATTGCCACAGTGGTGGACCTGTGGCCAAGGAAATGAAGAAAGGACTAAGAGTTAGGAAAATATTTCATTTAGAATGTGAAAGGCAACCAAATAGTATTCATGCAGATGAAGAGGGAGAGAAAATGGACTCTTGAGCCCAAAGAGTTAAAATGAAAAATGGAACAAAGATGGGCAAGGGTGCCAAGTGTTTAGGGATAGAGCCTTGGAAGAAAATGATTCCAGGGGCTGTTCCAGTAGCTCAGCAAAAGTGCTTGCCTGGAATGTGTGAGGAACTGGGTTGGAAGCCAAGCACTACATACACAACTAAGTGTCTGAAAAACAAAAACTAGATGAAAAGGTAAATAAAATTGATTTTCTCTTCCTGTCTCACAAAGCAAATAAAAATTATTCCAGCCAGATAGCAAGAAGTCTATTGGCTTTAAGCTAAGGAATTAAGGCTTTAGTCATGAAGTACTGGGGAACCATACTACAGCCCAGTAATATTCCCAGAGACACTCCTTTGTCATTTAGACAGACCCAAGAATTCCGAAAGCCATGATTATTCTGTTTAAACCATTTAAAAACATTTCCGAGGGGCTGAAGCGGTGACTCAGTGGTTACAGCACTTGCCCAGCATGCGTTGAGTACAGGAGTTCAAACCCCAGCACCACGTACACAACAATGTCTGGGAGCAACAAAAGTTACATAAAAAACTAAATAAAGGGCTGGAGCGGTGGCTCAGCGGTTTCGGCGCTTGACTGGCAGGCGCAAGGACCTGGGTTCAAACCCCAGCACCACGTACACAACTAAGTGTTCAAGCAACTAAGGCCATGTGAAAAACTGAATAAAGTTGTTTCTCTCTTTCTCTGTCTCTCTCACTGTCCCTCTCTCTTTAAAAAAAAAAAAAAAAAAAAAAAACTAAATAAAAAGTTTCTTTCTCTCTCTCTCTCTCACTGTCCCTCTCTCTTAAAAACAATAAACAAAAAACATTTCTGATGGGGCTGGAGCGGTGGCTCAGTGGTTCCAGCACTTGCCTGGCATGTGTTCTGATGACTGGTTTAGATATTCAGTGTAAATATTGCAGCTTGCAGTACAAATCTCTGGAGTTATACATTAGCATTATGGGGGAAGTCTCAATTATGATATATAAAACTCCAATCCCAAACTGAATCCCCATATATTTTCTCCCAATACCTTGCAGAATCTATTGGTTTTGAAAGAAAACACTACTACAATAGTGATCAACAAAAGAAGGATGATTCTAGGTTTGAACCAGTGGCTCAGCAGTTAGGGTGCTAGACTGGCATGTGCCAGGATGCAGGTTTGAACCCTAGCATCACCTACACAACGAAGTGTCACATGAAAAACTAAATATAAAATTGATTCGCTTTCTCTCTCACTGTCCCTCTCTTAAAAATACTAATAACATTGGGGGGCTAGAGCGGTGGCTCGGTGGTTATGGCGCTTGCCTGGCATGCGCAAGTACAAACCCCAGCACCCACGTACACAACTAAGTGTCAGAGCAACGAAAACCATGTGAAAAACTCAATAAAAATTGTTTCTCTCTCCCTCTCACTGTCCTTTTTTCTTTAAAAGAAAAAAATAATAATGATACTAGATCAGGGCCGAGCTATATACAAAATTTCATCCACAAGGTGGGAGTGGTGTCGTATACTTGTGATCACAGTTTGTTTTTGTTTTTTTTCCCCCCTTTTTCAGGGCTGAGGACAGAACTTGCCTAGCACATGCTAGGCATGCGCTCTGCCACTGAGCTAAATCCCCAAACGGTAATCACAGCTCTTTGGAAGGCTGAGACAGAAGGATCACAAACTCGAGGCCACCCTCAGCAATTAGTGAGACCCTCAGCAACTCAGTTGAGACCCTGTTTCAAATTTAAAATACATAAAAAGGAATGGGGCTGAGACAGATTAGCTGGTAGGGGCAGAGAGTGATTGACAGGGCACACTCAGAGTTTTCAAATGCAAAAAGACCAACCAGCTCACCTCCCTCCCAACTAACAAGGGGGTGGTCACGGGCATGCTGGGGCCTTCAAATGCAAAAAGGCCTGGAGGCTAACCCTAGTCCCAGACTAAGAAATGGGGGTGGTCACAGATGTATATTAGGAAGTATTTGCTACCTTTTATTTTAACCAATGGTGCTCTTGACCAGTTTCAATGCCTGTTTTACATAGATTTTAACCAATGGAGTTAATGCATTTCTCAATGCCTGCTTTGCATGAATGTTAATAATGCTCAAACCCCAAATCAATATAACCTCTGGCCTAACCACCATTAGACGGTGTCCTGCTTCCAGGTACCCCCTCCGCCTTTCGGAGTCTCTGCTCTTCTTCCTAAATAAATTCTACTCCTTTTACTCCTCCTTCTGTGGTTGTCCGTGAACTTTATTCTTCAAATTCGAGAGACAAGGACCCAGAAGGTTGGCCCCGAATTCCCGGGATGAATTTCCCGCCACCCCAAGAGTTGCCACACCCAGCTTTTAGCAGAATTGCTAACACCTTCGGCTGCAGGCACCTGCAGTCAGCCTAAATTCCCAGTTTTAACTGGGAATGGCTGGAAACACTAGGAGCGGACTATTTTGGCTGCTGCAATCTGAAGCGGCCCAGACTCCATTCACCAGCGGGAGCAGAGAATCTGGCCTCATCTCAAAAAATCCCCGCAACAGGGCGAGGGCTGGAGCGGTGGCTCAGCAGTTCATGTGCCAAGACCCGCGTTCGAACCCAGCACCACATACACAACTAACTCTCAGAAAAACAAAATCCACATGAAAAATAAAATTGATTGTTTTTCTCTCTCTCTCTGTGAAAAGAAAAATGTGGGTGTAATTCAAGAGTAAAACGCCCCTGGGTTCTATCCCCCGCGGTGCCTAAATGAAAAATTGCCCACAGGAGTGATCCTCTAAAAGTCATTATTTCTAATAGGTCCGCCAATAAATTACCAAAAGATTATGGGCACTATCACAACTACCTAAATACTACTGCTTGGAGTTTTTCAGAAGCCGCGCAAATTATTTCTTCAACTGCCTAACAACTGGCATTAAACACAACCTTCCTTCCTTGCGCTTTCTAGGACCGCGTTTCCTACCTGATACCCTGGAAAATATCAAAGTGCCTTCAATAAAACCAAACCAAACCAGCCCTTTGGAGCAGAGACCCACGTGAACCCCCAAGGAAAAAAAAAGGTGACCAACTGTGGATCCTTTTTCCACAATCAGAGTTCTAACCACCGTACACCAAATCTGCGCTCCAGGGGCAGGACGCTGCCCCAGCCTGGGAAGCCGGGAGAGGGGGTCCCTGCCAGCCTTCCCTTCCTCCCGGACCATTCCGCCCCGCCAACGGCCAGCGCCGCAAGCTCCGTACCCTCAGGTTAGCCCGGAGGCCCAGACTCTTCGCTAAGTTCTGCAGGTCACTATACTTGAAAGAGTCCAGCTCCTCCGCAGAAGGGACGGTCATCGCGTTCCACAGTCCAGCAGGAGCAGCGCAGAGGACCAGTAAGCTAACGCAAACAACGCCGCTCAAAACTCTGGCGCCACTCCTCGCATACTCGCAGCAGAACTTTATACTCGGTTTAAACGAAGAACGCTGCATTTTCATTGGTTGAAAATGGCCCAAAGGCGGGGCTTCTGAAGCTGACCAATAAAAAAAGCGGATTTTTTTTTTTTTTTGGCCCGAGCCTTTGCGCGCTCCATCCCACTCTTCATCCCGACGCTGGCGTCGGGAGGAGTGAGGCGTGTTCCGGTTACGAGCAAGCAGGCGAGCCCTCGGCCGGCATCTTCCACTGAGGTCTCGAGGGCTGGGTTTGCAGCTGGGTTCGGTTCGCCTTTGAAGTCGGCGTCCGTTGCAGGAAGATGGCGGCTCGGCCGCGGCGGCATCGGTCACGCTGTGCAAACTTGTCACGGGGTGATTTTTGTCATGGCTCAAAGGAGGAGACTGACGAATCCTCTCTTACGACCTCCATGGAATGGGACACGCAGGTGGTGAAGGGGTCTTCGCCGCTCGGCCCCACGGGACAAGGGGCGAAGGAACCCCCAGCTGGCCCTCTGCTGCCGTCGTGGCTGCAGCCCGAGAGGTGCGCGGTGTTCCAGTGCGCGCAGTGCCACGCTGTGCTCGCCGACTCGGTGCACCTCGCCTGGGACCTGTCGCGCTCCCTGGGGGCCGTGGTCTTCTCCAGTAAGTAGGAGGGCCGGAGAGGGTGTCCCCGCTGTATCAATCGGCTGGCAGAGAACTCGCTGGGAGAGAAAACAGGATGTAGATTTGGAAGGAAATTAGCCCCTAGGAACAGGGGGCGGTGTGTGCGCGCGTTTCTTTTTCTTTTCCCGGACCGGGAGCTGGGGCTGGAAAACAAGGCCTCCCACCTGCTCGGTAAACGCTCTGAGCCACACCCGCTTCTCTCGATTTTTTCAGGGCCACAATGAGTCTGGCCAGGAAGGAGGTTTTCCTTTACAAGGCCCTCACAGGTGCGTTTTGTGACCCGTGTTTGTCGTCTTAGGAGTCACAAATAACGTCGTTTTGGAAGCGCCTTTCCTGGTTGGCATTGAAGGTTCGCTCAAATGCAGGTATGTACCGAGAATTTCTGATGGGTTTCTAGCCCCTGGTGTAAAGAGGCTGAGAAGCGTGGAAGGGAAATGTAGCAGTAAGCAGTTTGTTCCTGTGATTAAGTTTATTCCATTCATACAAATGAAGAATGTTTCTTTTACTTGTTTGATTCCTGTACGAACTTGATATATGAGATTTTAAGACATTTCTGAGGACCACATCATCCTAGTGGCATGTACCAAATGAAGTGAGGCAAAAAAAAAAAAAGTGTTTAGTAGTGAATAAATGAGAAAATAGCCTTTTGGTTTAAAGTTACTGACGTTTGAATTTATCATGAAATTTGTAATCAGTAGTGACAGGACTCAGTGATTTCAGAAGTTGGAAAAAACCAAGGTGAATGCTATGTACTTGAATACTGTCATACTTAAAAGTGACAATCAAGTACTCAGTACATTTATTAAAATAAGTACCCAATTTTTAAGTATTGCCTTTAACAGGAAAGCAATTCATTCTTTTTATTTTTATTTTTTATTTTTTTGTATTAGGTATTGATCCCAGAGGCTTTCAGAGACCACTGAGCTACATCTCCAGCCTTTTTTTTTTTTTTTTTTTTTTTTAAAGAGAGAAGGACAGTGAGAGAAAAAATCGGTCTTTATTTAGTTTTTCACATGACTTTCATTGCTCTGACACTTAGTTGTGTATGTGGGTCCTGGGGTTTGAACCCCTGTACTTGCACATGCCAGGCCGCTGCTCCAGCCCCCTCCAACCTTTTTTTTCTTTTTTCTTTTGGAGTGGGGTCTGTCTAGGTTGACCAGGCTGGCCTGGAATTTGCGATTCCTCCTCAATCTCCTGGGTAGCTGGGATTACAGGAGTGGGTCACTGCACCTGGCTTCCAAAGGTTACCTCTCTTCCAAATTTTTTTCTGTTAATGGTGGATGATTTAGTGTAACTAATTTCTTTCTTTTTTAAAGAAAGAGGGATAGTGAAAAGAGTTGGAGAGAAAGACAGGAGCAATTTTTATTTAGTTTTTCATGTAACTTTTGTTGCTGTAAAACTTCGTTGTGTCATGGTGCTGGGGTTTCAACCCGCATACTCATGCATGCCAGGCAACCGCCATAAGTGCAGAGCCACCACTCCAGTCCCTCCTATAACTAACTGAAAAAAAATTATTTTATTACAGTGTGTTGACACTTAAAAATGGCTTTATTATGCTGAGCTTTTGTTATACTCAATTGTTTAATGGAATTTTGGTTATATTGATTATAAGTAAAGTACATTCTTTTAAAATTGTTTTGATAAATTTAAACATAAGTGGACAGTATAATGAACCCATTGGTCACTAAACAGTTACCAGTTCATAACCAATCATGTATTATAATCATACCTATCCTCCCTAACTTTTTTTTAAAGAGAGAGATATATAACCTTAAGTTATATCATTCCATTCATAAATATTTTTGTGAGAATCTTTATAAGATCTTACCTTTTTTCTTTTGTAAAGGTACAACCCAATTCCCAGAAAAGTATGATATTGGTAAACTACTCTTTAGAATAAGTTAAAATAGGCACTCATTAATGTTTATATATTGACTTTTTTTTTTAAGAGAGAGGGACAGCGATAGAGACAGAGAAAGAGAGAAACAACTTTATTTAGTTTTTCACATGGCCTTAGTTGCTCCAACACTTAGTTGTGTACATGGTGCTGGGGTTTGAACCCGGATCCTCGTGCTTGCCAGGCAAGTGCCAAAACCGCTGAGCCACTGCTCCAGCCCAATATATTGACTCTTTTTAAAACTTTTTGTTACGGAGAAATTTTTAAATATGTCAAACACTATAATAATTCCCATGTACCTGGTTTCAACAATTATCAGTGTTTGGGCAATTTTCTTTCACCTATATTCTTCACTTTTATTTATCTTGGAATGTTTCTTTTTTTGATACTAGAGGTTGAAAATTAGGGGTACTTTACCATTGAGCTAAATCCTCAGTACTTTTTATTTTCTATTTTGAGATAAGATCTTACTAAGTTGCTGAGGTTTGGCTCCAGCTTGTGATCATCCTCTTCCTCAGTCTCCCTAGTAGCAGGGATTACAATCGTGCACATCAGGCACTCCTATGAAGTGGGTTTTTTTTGTTTTGTTTTGTTTTGTTTTAACTTTATTTAGTTTTTCACATGGCCTTCATTGCTCCAACACTTGGTGTATGTGGTGCTGGGGTTTGAACTTGGGTCCTTGTCCATTTCCAGGCAAGCACTTTAACCGCTGAGCCACCGCTCCAGCCCTCTATGAAGTGTTTTAAAACAAATCAGACAATTGGTCAACTCTTGTGGGGCTGGAGATGTAGCTCAGTGGTAGAGAGATGTGCAAGGGAAACCCAGCCATGCTACAACAAAAAAATTAAAATACAAAAATAAATAAATTCTTCACTTGTGATATTGTCTCCTATATTCTAGCTTTACAGAATACCAACTTTTCTTATAAATAAAATAAATAAAATGTCTTATAACTTCATTGATCTTGTTCTATGGATATGAAGATGCAGAAGCAGTTGTATTGCTGGTGCATTGGAAATATTTTCCATGCATAAAATCCTCCAATGTCTATGATTCAGTGTTAATAATTCATGTTCCCACAAAGATAGATGATCTCAATTTTCAGGGTACAGCAAGGCAACCCAAAGAAGCTTGACATGGACTGTCAGTGACTTACAATCCACTGGGGAAATTTTCTTTTCTTTTCTTTTCTTTTCTTTTTTTTTTTTTTGTGCTGGGGGAGTAGAAGGAGTAGGATTTTATTTAGGAAGAAGAGCAGTCTCCGCAAGGCAGAGGGGCACTTGGAAGCAGGATACCTGGGAAAATTTTTTTTTTTTTTAAGAGAAAGGGAGAGACAGAATCAATTTTTATTGAGTTTTTCACATGGATTTCTTTGCTCTGATACTTAATTGTGTACATGGGTGCTGGGGTTTGAACTCCTGTACTTGCGCTCCAGCCCCGGAAATTTTCTTAATAAAAATAGGGAGTAATATAACACAAATAATCAGAGGCAAAGTGTAGGAATTAAAATTTTTTTGTTATGAACTATGATTCCATAGCCATGGAGGCACACTTATACCATTAATTTCACTTAGAATTCATTAAAAATTTCCTTATTGTGTACTAATAGTGACATATTTGTTTAATACTGCAAGCATAAGCATAATGTTGGGATTTCTTTACATTTTTTTTCCATACGGTATATTAGTTTTTTTTTTTTTTTTTTTTTTTTAAAGAGAGAGGGACAGTGAGAGAGACAGAGAAAGAGAGAAACAACTTTATTTAGTTTTTCACATGGCCTTAGTTGCTCCAACACTCAGTTGTGTACGTGGTGCTGGGGTTTGAACCCGGGTCCTTGTGCTTGCAGGCAAGCGCCGAAACCGCTGAGCCACCGCTCCAGCCCCCGGTATATTAGTTTTTACTGAGACATTTGTATATAGGTACTGTTGCTTTTTCTGAATTCAGATTAATACAGCTTTATTTTGGAGCTTACTTTTTGGTTACCAATATTGATTAAAAAAAAAAAAAGAGTATATACCAAGTGGTGTGGGACTTCGTTTAGTATAAATAAATCATATCTTGTTTTTTGGTTGTTATTGTTTTGTTTTTTCTATCCATGGACATGAATATGTTTCTAGCTATATGATTTTATTTTCTAAAGGGGTTTTTATTTTTATTTATTTTGGGGGGAGTACCAGGGATTGAGCCCAGGGATGCTTAACCACTGAGCCACATCCCCAGCCCTTTTTATATTTTATTCTGAGACAGGGTCTTCTTAAGTTACTTAGGGCCTCACTGAATTACTAAGGCTGACTTTGAACTTGCAATCCTCCTGTCTCAGCATCCCCAGTCACTGAGATTACAGGCAAGTGCCATCATGCCTGGCTCTAGCTTTGTGATTTTTGTAGTTTTCTTTTTTATTAGATTTTACTGCATAGGGACTGGAGTGTTGGCTCAGTGGTAGAGCACCTGCCTGGCACACGCTCCAACCTGCTGAACCCAGCCCCGAGTCCGATATTTTTTTCAGCTAATTTTTTTTTTAATATCTGAAAAACAGATTCCTGATTTGAGTTTATAATAATTTAGACCAGGCTCAACGGTGCACACATATAATCCCAGAGGGCCAAGGCAGGAGGATCACAAATTGGTGGCCCGCCTCAGCAACTTATTTAGACTTGAGACACTGTCAAAAACTTAGGGGAAAAAAAAGAATTTAAAAAATGGCTGGGAATGTAGCTCAATGGTAGAGTGCCCCTAGGTTCAGTCCCTAGTACCAAAAAAAAAAGGTCGGGGGAGGGAATGTAGCTCAGTGGCAAAGCACCCCTAAGTTCAACCCTGATATTCCACCAAAAAAATTATTTAGTAACCCCAATCAACTTATTTTCCTCAACCTTATAAATTGGTATAATGGTAGGAAATGTAAATGTGTTTTATTGTTTTGAACATTTCAATGTTAATCTGATTAGTTAGCTCTTTTTCTGTTTTTGAGAGATAAAAATTATCTTTCTCAGTTATATATCCTTGATTCCTTTTTTTGTACAGGGAATTGAACCTAGGGATGTTTTGCCACTGAGCCACATCCCCAGCCCTTTTTCTTTTTTATTTTTAGACAGGATCTCGCTAAGTTGCTTTGCTAAGTTGCTGAGGCTGACTTTGAACTTTGGATCTTCCTGCCTCAGCCTCCTGAGTCTCTAGGAGTACACGTGTACCACCGCATCTGACCTTTGATTGTTCTATGGTCAGAATTTATGAAGGGTTCTGTAATTTAGGGTATAATCATATTAAAATCTGAATTACAATTTCTTGAATGTACATTCTTTCAATCTCATTCCTATTTTTTTTTTTTTTTTTGTTAGAGAGGGACAGTGAGAGAGACAGAAAGAGAGAAACAACTTTATTTAGTTTTTCACATGGCCTTAGTTGCTCCAACACTCAGTTGTGTACGTGGTGCTGGGGTTTAAACCCGGGTCCTCGTGCTTGCCAGGCAAGCACCGAATCCGCTGAGCCACTGCTCCAGCCCCAGTCTCATTCCTATTATAGCATAATTTTCTCCTTTGTCTTAGTGATAGAAATGCTTTCAGAGACTGGTTATTTTTCATTTGTTCTGTGATTTTTCTTCTTATCTATGTTTTGTGTTTTTCCTCCTAGCACTTACAACCTTTTATTCTGTAGTTCCTGTGAGATACCCATTGGTTTCCATTTGTACTCCACCCATGCTGCTTTGGCTCCCTTGAGAGGTCACTTCTGCCTCTCCAGTGATAAAATGGTGTGGTGAGTAGATATAGATATTGTTTGTCAAATACATTTTATTTTATATTTTTTTTTTTTTAGCATAAAAGAAAAGAATTTATTCAACTGAAAAGAGAAAGAGCTCCCACAGTGCAAGAGGGGATCCAATAAAGGTTTCCTTCAAATAAAATTTAAAATATTGGGGCTGGAGCAGTGGCTCAGCGGTTACGGCACTTGTCTGGCATGCATGAGAATGTGGGTTCAAACCCCAGCACCATGTACACAATTAAGTGTTGGAGCAATAAAAGTCACATGAAAAACTAAATAAAATTGATTCTCTCTCTCTCTCTCTCTCTCTTTAAAAAAATAAATAAAACTTAAAAATATCTTTTGGGCCAGGCTTGGTGGTATAAAAATTAAAAATATCTTTTGGGCCAGGCTTGGTGGTGAAGGTCTATAATCTCAGTGACTTGAGAGGTTGAGTCCAGAGGATGGTGAGTTCAAAGCCAGCCTCAGCAATTTAGCAAGACCTTAAGCAACTTACTGAGACCCTATCTCAAAATAAAAAATAAAAAGGGCTGGAGATGTAGCTTAGTGGTTAAAAGCCCCTGGGTTCAATCCCTGGTACCAAAAAAGAAAAATCCTTTGGAAAAATAAAAGGTATTTTTAGTCAAGAAGATGCTAAAGCCACACACTATTATGAAAAAAGGTAGTGGTAGAACCAAAATATAATCTCATAATATTAAGATCATTTTAGATATCTTCTCATACCATGTCTTAATGGTAATAGTGTGGAATAATTCAGAGAATATTATTTCATCAAACAAAATTCAGGAAAGCAAGATTTTGCAAAATAATTCTGCCACAGCTGGATGAGGTGATACAGGCCTGCAATCCCAGTGACACAGGAGGATTGTAAGTGTGAGACCAGCCTCAGTAACTTAGCAAGCATCTTAGTGAGGCCCTAAGCATCTTAGTGAGATCCTGTCAGTGGTTAAGTGCCTTTGAGTTCTATCCCTGATACCAAAAAAATAAAGTAAAATTCTGCCACAGATACCTTTTGGGTTTGTGCCCTTGCCCATCATCCTCCCATAGAGTGGGATGTAGCCATATTTGTCTCATGCATGACACCACTCCTATGTATGGGATCAAGAATTTTTACCTGACCCAAGATAAATCATATTTTCTACCCTAAGAATTTGAAATGAGGGCACTTGTCACTTATAGATGGTGCTAAAGTTGGCAAGTGAAAGCTCTTAAGTTGTGTTGGCTATTTTCTATATTATAAAAATAGATACAAAGAAATCTTATCTGCTGAAAAAGAATTATGGAGCAGATGCCCAGAGAAAAGTAAAAGTAAGGATTACAGTGTTTCCTAGGGTAGGAAAAAGTACCTGTTTGTTGTTACTTCTTATGTATTACATTGGGTATTTCTTTATCTTCCTAGTAAATTGCACTTTTCAATTAAGCTTTTTTGTTTAGTACAAGAAACTGAAATATACATCAAAGTCTTTACCACTAAACAACAACAACCAAATAGAAGACAGGCATCGATAACCTGGTTTCTGCAAGGCATTATGCTTATTTCGCTAGTACTTGTAAGAAAACTGGGGCTCGGAGAGGTGGAGGAGCTGAGATTTGAATACATAAATTCAAAACTCATTTTCCTTTCATAAAATAAAGGTTTCCAGTTTTTTCATTTCCATTTAAGTTAAGTAGGTTTTGCTATGTTTTCATTTCTTTATTTTTTCACAGCATTAGGTATTGAACCCAGGGCCCTGTGCCTGCTAGGCAAGTACTCTACCTCTGAGCTACATCTCCAGACTCTTTTTATTTTTATTTTTTTGGTACTAATGATTGAACCTAGGGGCGCTCAACTACTTAGGCACATCTCTAGTCCTTTCTGTTTTTTTCTTCGAGTCAGGGTTTCACGAAATTGCTTAGGGCCTCGCTAAATTGCTGAGTCTAGGTTTGAACTTGTCCTCCTGCCTCAGCCTCCTGAGTTGCTGGGATTATAGGCATGCACCACCATGCCCAGCCCCTTTTATTTTTTATTTATTTTATTTTATTTTTTAGAGAGGGAGAAACAATCAATTTTATTTATTTTTTCATCTGTTTTTTGTTTTTCCAGCACTAAATTGTGTAGGTGGTGGTGGGACTTGAACCTGGGTCCTAACACATGCCAGGCAAACACCCTTGACTGAGCCACCACTTTAGCCACACCCATTTTGTTTTTTATTCATGCAAAGGGAGTTGTGCTAATTTTGCCAGGCCTTGCCTATAACTTACAAGCCTCTTACCTCAGCCTCCTGAGTGACTAGGATTATGGATGGTGTCACTATTCTTAGCTATAGACTGGTATTTCTAGCTGAAATATATTTGACCAAACAATAAATTTTACAACTAAAACCTATTACCAAGAAGCTGTTCAGTGTGCATTAGCTATAGCATTTGTTCTTCATTGCAGATTTCCAACAAGATGGAATATTTTACATTTAATTTCTAGTTATTAAAGTAATTTCTATTTAAAATTAAGTTTAATGAGAAAAAAGGTTTCTCTCAGTGTATGCTATAAGTAGCCTCAAATCATTTTTAGAAATGGATATAATTAGATATTCCAGAAGAGCCATAATTGAGGGTTTTTTGTTTTTTTTTTAAAGAGAGAAGGACAGTGAGAGAGAGAATCAATTTTTATTGAGTTTTTCACATGATTTTCTTTGCTCTGACACTTAGTTGCGTACATGTGTGCTGGGGTTTGAACCCGTGTACTCGTGCATGCTGGGCAAGCATCGTAATCACCGAGCCACCACTCCAGCCCGAGCATATGCTACTGGCTAGGCAATCGACACTGTTAAAACGTGATTACTTTTCCTTTAAAATGTGCTATAGGATCTATTAGTCGGGCATGAAATTTATGCTCATCATGATTTTCCTATGACCCTGTTTTTTTGTCTTCAGTTTGTCCTGGGATAAACTGGGTAGGATGAGAGTCTCTCTGATGATTTGTTTATTGAGAATTTGTTTTTTTTTTTTTTTTTTAAAGAGAGAGGGACAGTGAGAGAGACAGAGAAAGAGAGAAACAACTTTATTGAGTTTTTCACATGGCCTTAGCTGCTCCAACACTTAGTTGTGTACGTGGTGCTGGGGTTTGAACCCGGGTCCTCGTGCTTGCCAGGCAAGCGCCGAAACCGCTGAGCCACCGCTCCAGCCCCGAGAATTTGTTTTTCCAACAAAATACATCATTAGTCTTGAAATTGCGTTTCAGAAAGCAAGTTTGGTTTATTAATCTTAACTATGGTATGGTACTAATATTTTCTCTCTATATTTTTGATCTAGCTATCTCCTAAAAACAAGAGCTATAGTAAATGCATCTGAGATGGATATTCACAATGTACCTCTACCAGAAAAGATTGCAGAGGTAAAATTTCATAATGGTTGTTTAGTTCCTTTAATATAGATAATTCTTGATAATTTATACCAGTGAACTTGGGTATGATGAAATGGTGATACTCGAATAATCCTTTATGCAAGGTTTTTTTGGTCCATTTTGAATTTTAACACAAAGCAAAATATTAAAGCCATGTTGTAAAGTCTACTTCAGAAGGAGGGGGGATAATACATTCCTATATTCTCCTTTATGCTGGAAATGAACAAGTTCATCTTGCATAGACCTGTTCTCCTGAGAATGTCTTATGCTTATGTGTCTCATAAGAGTGATAAAAAATTACTGAGCTGTTTGTTTGGTGTTAAGAGACCAAACCCAGTACTTTGCACTTGCTAAGATACAAACCCATCCTAAGACATGTGTGGTGACCCCGGCTCAAATCCCAGCACCAACTAAGTATCAGAGAAACAAAGGGCAGATGAAAAAATAAATAAAATTGGTTCTCTCTTTCTCAGTCTCTCTCTAAAAAATTAAATAAATAAGATAAAAAATAATAAAAGGGGCTGAGGATATGGCTCAGTGGTTAAATGCCCCTGGGTTCAATCTCTGGTACAAAAATAAAAAAATAAAATAAAATGGATTTTATGAGTTCTTGATGACTCTGAGCTGAAGAAAGCAAAGTACCTTGCTAGTTTATTCCAAGTGAGAACTGGGCTATGACTTTACTTCCCTCAGAAGAACCACCATAGAATTTACTATTGGTTTATTTTTAGTAGTGTTAATAGTTTTCTTTGCAAATTACACACTTAATGAACAATGGCATTTATTTTTCAAAGTTTAATATTAGGAGTAAAGTTAGGATAGGAGAACTGTGGTTTCCCCCAACCCACCAAAGCTAGCTAAGTGTTAAGCTCATGGGACCATGTTCTAAGCCAGGGGTTGACAAGCTTTTACTTTTACTTTTTTTTTTTTAAGAGAGAGGGATAGTGGGAGGGAGAGAGAGAATCATTTTATTTAGTTTTTTTCATGTTGCTTTCTTTGCTCCGATGCTTCCTGTATGTGGTGCTGGGGTTTGGATTCGCGTCCTTGTGCATACCAGGCAAGTGTGGTAACTCCTGAGCCACCACTCCAGTCCTGACAAGCTTTTTCTAGAAAAGATTCGATCACAAATATTTTAAGGCCATAGAGGCTCATTTATGCCACTCTGTCATTCTATTGCTACTAGTGCTACCACTCCTCCTCTTATAAATACAGCTACTTGGAAGGCTGAGGCAGGAACATCACAAGTTTGAGGCCAGCCTGGGCTACTTAGTGAGACCCTGTCTCAAAATATATAGGACTGGGGATGTATCTTAGCAGTAGATCTCTGCTGGGTTCGGTCCCTAGTACTGAAAAAGAAAAAAAGTATGGGAGATGATTGTAGAATTTGGCAATGTAAGAAACAACACAGACCCTCTCTGTGCAGTTGAAAAAAATTATAAAGAAAAGAAACATCTAGCCGGGCATAGTGGTGCACACCTGTAATCCCAGCAACTCATGCAACTGAGACAGTAGGAAGATTCAGGAATGTAACTCAGTGGTAAAGCACTCTGGGTTCAATCCCCAGTACCAAAAAAGAACAGAAAACAACTATCTTAAGTCTATGGAAATTTTCCTCTGGGCATGCAGCAAATGGAGAAATAAGTATATGAGAAAAACTACTAAAGCTTAGTAATAACAGTGAGAGCTAGTGGTATTTGAACCACAACAGTCTGTCTCCCACCCTCCAACTTAGTCGGGAAAGACTTTATCTGAGCACATGCAGCCAAGAACTTAGAGATCCTTTTCAAATCCCATCCCTAGTTGAGGGCTACAGTTACTATCACTAGTTATGGCCAGTGACATTTCTCAACTACCTCCCCTCCCCAAGGTTAAGAAGCTATATTCTAGAAGAATGCCATTAGTTGCATAATAGCTCTACTGTAGACACAGTAGGCCAGGAATACTGGAAACACAATCACCATTGCCCCAGACTGCTTGTGGAGCAGAAATTCCATGCTGAGAGAAGAAAGCTGAGGTGATCAGAAACTACTGCCCTGCCCAGTATCCTGTTATAAATAAAGCGAGAGTGTTATTCCAGTGCATACTGTTGCCACCCACCAGTTTGGAAGCAGTGGCACAGGGGTTTTGCAGCAGATTGTAAAAGCAGAACTCTGAAACTCTTCCCAAAGGGTAATGGGGTATGGGAGTTTAAGGCTAAGGATGCTGTTTATAAACAATGTAGAGTGTGGAGGTTAGCAAGTAAGGGATACTGATAGTTCCATGAGAACCACAAGCTAAACCATAGACTAAAGAATCAGGGAAATAGTTAAACAGAGCCCTCCTAGGGTTGCAACCAAACTCCACAAATGGCTGTTAAAGACTATATGTACAAAGGGTACTGAATTACTTTTTTACCACTAAGCTACATTTGCAAATCTTTTTATTTTTGAGGCAGAAGCTTGGTGACTTGCTGAGGTTGGCCTTGAATTTTTTTTTTTTTTTTAAGTGTACTAGATGGATTTTATTTTATAGGAAGTAAAGCACAGGGAAAAGAGCAGACTTCCCCCAGAGTGGGGGAAGGGGACAGAGCCCCCGGCCTTGAATTTGTAATCCTGCTTCTCCCTCCTAAATTGCTGGAATTATAAACCTGCCATCAAGACTAGTCTAGATTTAATAGGTGAAGACTGGAATAATTTTTGTCCTCAGGACACTCTTAAAACAATGGAGCAATTCAACCAGCAATTACCAGAGCTTGAGGCTCTGTCCTCTGAGGTGTGAGTGACATTAGATGCTAATAACTGGAGCTGAGGGATGGGAGGATAGACATCACTAAAACAATCCAGCTGTTCAAATAAACAAGAACAAACCTGGTAGAGGAGCGTAAATTAGGATCCAGATTTACTACAATATATTATCTAAAATGTTCAGTTTTCATTTAAAAAGTATGAAACATACAAAGAAATAAAACGTGGCTCAAACACGAGATAAAAAGCAGGCATCAGAGACTGCTTTTGAAAAGGTCAAGATTTTAGACTTAGCAGAAAAAACTTCAAAAATTATTTAAAATATTTGCAAGGAAGTAAAGGAATTTTTTTTTTAAGAAAGAGAATTTTATTTATTTTTTTCATCTAGCCTTTGTTTCTCCAACTCTTGTTTGTGTATGTGGTGCTGGAGTTTGAACTGGGTCCTCATGCATGCACTCCAAACACTGAGCCCCAAGAAAACCATTCTTAAGGAAGGTATTGATGCCAGGTTTTTGAGATAAGGCCAAATTCTTTGCTCTCGTTGGCAAATGGAGTCTGAGGCAACTACAGATTCCAGCAGCCAAAATAGCCTGTTTCTAGTGTTTGTAGCTATTCCCAGTTAAAACTGGGAGTTTGGCCTGGCTGCAGGTTTCTGCAGCTGAAGGAAATAGTGTTAGCAACTAGCTACCCAGCTAAGAGTTGGGTTTCTCCACGCTTCTGTTGAGTGGTGCATTGCAGCTGTTGGTATGGAAATGTACCCCGGAAATTCGGCACTAATCTTCTGGGTTCTTGTCTTGTGACTTTAAAGAATAAAATCCACAGACAACCACTGAAGGGAAGAGTAAAAGGGAAGGAGAGCAGAGTCTCCGCAAGGCGGAGGGGTACCTGGAAGTAGAATACCATCTGATGTATGTTAGGCCAGGGATTATATTGGTTTGGGTATGAACCTTGATTAAGATTCATGAAAAGCACCAACATCATTGGCTAAACTCTATGTAAGTATCAAAATTATTGGTTTAAAATCTATGGAAAACAGGGAGCAACTCTTTCCTAGTTCCCACTTCTTAGTTTTCCTGCCTCTGGGACAAAGGAATTGCTCCCACAGGTGAGCCTCACGGTCATTTGCATTTGAAGGTCCTGAGCATGCCCCTTTTGGGTTTCTACCTGCTAGCTTCTTGGTGTGGTTGAATGGGGCCCAAGGTCCTGACTTCCTAGCCACTTTACTATCTCTCCTAAACCATCTCAGTATGATGATGGTGTATTACGCTTACAAATAGATGATATCAGTAAAAAAAGATAGAAATTACTTTTTAATTTATTTTTTTAGAGAGGGACAGTGAGAAAGAATCAGTTTTATTTAGTTTTTCATGTAGCTTTCATTGCTCTGATACTTCATTGTGTATGTGGTGCTGAGGTTCGAACATGGGTCCTCATGGATGCCACACAAGTGCTGTAACCACTGAGCCACCATTCCAGCCCCTAGAGGACCCAGGTTCAAACCACATCACCACATACTGAACTAAGTGTCAGAGCAACGAAAGACAGATGAAAATCAAAACAAAAATTGAGTGTGTGTGTCTCTCTCTCACTGTCCCTTCCTCTCTTTTAAAAAAAAAAACAGCTGAGCGCAGCGGTGCATACCTGTGGTACAACAACTTAGGAAACTGAGGCAAGGGGATGGAAGCTTGAAAGCCAGCCTCAAGAAGACCCTGTCTCAAAATAAAAAATTTAAAAAGGGGGCTAGGGATGTGGCTCAGCAGTTAAGAGCCCCAGGGTTCAATCCCTGGTACCCCTCCCAATTTTTTTTTTTAAATTCCAGAGTGGAAATATAACTGAAATAAACTGAAATAAAAATTTACTAGAGGGGCTCAAAAGCAGTTTTGAATGACAAATGAAAGAATCGTGAGACTTATCTGAAGAAGAGAGAAAAAAGAATGAAAAATGAACAAGCCTAAGAGTCCAGTTGAAACCATCAAGTGTAAACTACATGTGCTTTGGCAATGGAAGTACCAAAAGGAGAGGCGAGGCAGGTATACTGGAGCACATCTGTAATCCTCGTTACTCAGGAGATTGAGGGAAAATAATTGTAAATTGTAAAGACCAGCCTTTGCAATTTAGTGAGAACCTGTCTCAAAGGGCCTGGCATGTAGCTCAGGGGTAGAGCACTTTACTGTGAAGCCCTTTGTCCAATTTCCAGTACCGCCTCCCTCCCCCACATAGACAAAATGGAAACCAGAGACAGAAAGAAGCAGAAAAAAATAAGGACTATAAACTACTCATTCTATTAAAAAAAAAAAATTAACCCAGGAGCCAGGTGTGGTGGCTCATGCCTGTAATCCCAACCTCAGCAACTTTGACCCTATCTCAAAGATTAAAAAGGGCTTGGAGATGTGGCTCAGTGGTTAAGTGACCCAGGGTTCAATCCCAAGTATCAAAATATCTTTTAAAAATCTAAACATTTTGAATGCTGTGTAACACCACTCTAGCTGTCCTAGGGTGAAAAAACTTGAAAATTGTCAATTTCAAACTAGAGCTATTTTTGAAGACCATTAGTGGAGTAGTAAGGTCAGAAAGGCATTTGTTACTATTAACAAAGTGTTAAAAGCTGGGTAGCTATGTGAAATGATAGGTATGTTTTGTTCCACTATAGAAACCATTTTACTCTGTATTTATATGAGCCTTTCATTGCTTGGACACTTCGTTGTGTATGTGGTGAAGTCTGTGACTCCATTTTATTGTGCTCTTCATGAAGCAGTGATGCTCAGCAACAGTTTGTTTTCAAGTAAAACTTGATTCCTGATGATCTTATTGTGTGCTAAGATTGTTGTATAAAATTCACTCAGAAATAGAGCAAAATGGGGGGGGGGCACTCCTGGAGATAATTGCAATATCCAGAATATTTACACATTTTATACACATTTTATATTATTTTGTTAAAATCGTGTAAGGTTGTTCAAAAAATAATAATAAATTTAAAAAAAAAAAAAGAAATAGAGCAAAATGGTCAGGTACATATTTCTAATCCCAGCTACTTGAGAGGCCAAGGCAGGAGGATCATAAGTTCAAAGCCAGCCTCTGCAACTTAGCAAAACCACTTCTCAAAATAAAAAATAAACCGGAAGTGCTGGCACATGCCTGTCATCCTAGTCCCTTGGGAGGCTGAGCCAGGAGGATTTCATGTTTGAGGCCAGCCTCAGCAACTTAGCAAGGCCCTTAGGAACTTATTGTGACCCCTGTCTCAAAGAATAAAAAGAGCTGGGGATGCAGTTCACTGGTTAAGTGTCCCTGCGTTCAGTCACTGGTTAAAAAAAACAAAAAAACAAAAAAAAAAAATAGGCTAGAGATGTACCTTGGTGGTAGAATACCTCTGGGTTCAGTCTCCACCAGCACGAACACACAGAAGGAATAGGAAGATGTATTCCTGACACATGTTGAGATATTGCCAGCTCCCAATCATGACCTATACTAGCTTAAATTTGAAGTGGCATTATAATGAGCAAATTGACAGTTAAGGTTAAGAGTCCCTGACATCTCTATATTTTCCTTCCCAGCTGAAAGAGAAGATAATGCGAACACATACTCACTTAAATTCACTAATGAAGATTCTGAAGGAAGTGACTCCTGATCAGTCCAAGCCAGAAAATTGAACCAAGACTCAAGTATCAGTTCAGATTTTTTTTGCTATCTTCAAAAACAGGGGGTGTTTGGTCATTTTTTTGGGGAAAAAAAAATTGTCTTCAAGAATGGTGTTGGGAGGGGTGAAATATGGTTTATTATGTTTATCTAGGCCAATTTTTCCAAATGATTTTTGAGCTGTTCTTAGATGAGAAATTAAAGTCTTCTCTCCAGGTTTCATAACAGTGCCTTAAGAACTTATTTTGGGGGCTGGAGTGGTGGCTTGGCGCTTATGGCTCTTGCCCGGCATGTGCAAGTACACAAGTTCAAACCCCAGCACCACATACACAAGGAAGTCTCAGAGCATAAAAGCCACATGAAAAACTAAATAAAAATTGTTTTTCTCTCTCTCTCTCACTATCCCTCTGTCTTAAAAAAATAAATAAATAAAACTCATTTTGGTGTTGGAGCGGCAGCTCAGCAGTTACAGTGGGAGGACATGGGTTCAAACCCCAGCACCATGTACACAATGAAGTATGGGAGCAATGAAAGTTGAGTCTCTATTTCTCTCTCACTGTCCCTCTCTCTTTAAAAAAAAAAAGTGGGCCTAGAGCAGTGGCTCAGCTGTTACTGCGCTTGCCTGGCATTTGCCAGGATCCAGGTTTGAACCCCAGCACCACATACAAAACTAAGGGTCAGCAAGGACAACCACATGAAAAACTAAGTAAAATTGATTCTCTCACTATCCTCTTGAAAAAAAAAAAAAAAGTGGGGGTAGACTGGAGCCCTTGGCAGGCAAGCATGAGGACCCGGGTTCAAATCCCAGCACCATGTACACAACTTGGTGTCAGAGAAACATAAGCCAGAAAAATAAATTTGATTCTCACTCTTTCCTTCTACCTAAAGAAAAAAAAATTTAGGGTTTTGCAGCAAAGGCACATAATTACAAGCATGGATAGCAGGTGACCAACCTGGCTGGGGGCTCAGGGAAGGCCTGTCTGAGGAATTGAAGTTTTAGCAGTGCTCTCTGAAACATGGGGAATTAATGAGGTGAGGGAGGGACAGTGTGTCGAGGTTATGTGAGGTCTTTTTACCCCTTTAAAAGTCTAAAAGAGTTGCAAAAGTATACAAAAACCAGAGGGTTAAACCTGGCTTCCTGAAGGATGTTTGTTTTATCCCAAGAACAATAGGAAACCCTTAAAGAATTTTAAAGATGGAGTTATGTGGCAGGATCAAATTAAATTTTTAGGCCCTCATTGTCATTATCTTATAGAGAAATGTGTGGGAGGGACCTACAAACATCACTGTGAAGGTCTATGGTACTAACATAATGGAGAAATGTATGCAAGTAGTAGTAGTAAAGAGAGAACTTGAGATGTAGCTAGCAGAATTTTTTTGTTGTTTTCTAAAATTTGATCAACATAGTCTTCCATATTGGAGGGAATCCAACATATTCATGCATACACTGATAATGACATAGTAAATTAAGGCCAATCCTAATCCAGGATCTCTTCGCCCTTCATTCCCTGATCTCATGTCTCTTCTGTAATACCCCCATGCTATAATTAGAAGTGAGCATATACATGTATATTAATTTTTGAAATTTTTTTGAGTTCATCTGCCTGCCTGCTTCTCTTGGGAGTTGAATGTTCCCAGTTGTGTTGATAACCCCCATCCCTCCATCCCCTCTTTGCTTCCCCCCTATCTTCTTACAGTTCCCCCATCTTATGAAATTTCAACTATAGTGAGTTTATTACTTAAACTTAGCTAAATTGTATCCTGAATTAGGGATGTCTAGCTTCCACATATGAGAGAAAACATTCGGTCCTTAAGTATCTGTTTTTGAGATATTTCACTTAGCATAATTTTTTCCATTTCCATGCATTTGGCTGCAAATGCCATGATATCGTTTTTATTGTTTTCTTTAATAGCAGAGTAGAACTCCATGGTGTGGGTGTGTGTGTGTGTGGGTGTGTGTGTGTGTGTGTGTATTGCAGTCTTTGCATCCACTCATCCATAGAGGGGGATCTAGGTTGGTTCCATAGTTTAACTATTGTAAATTGAGCTGCTATAAATATTGATGTGGCAGTGTCTGTAATATGCCAATTCTAGCTCTTTTGGGAAAATACCCAGGAATGGGATAGCTGAGTTGTAAGGTGGTTCCATTCCTAGTTTTTTCAGCAATCTCCACACTGCTTTCCAGAGTGGCTGTGCAAGTTTGCAGTCCCACCAACAGTGTGTTAGTGTTCCTTTCTCCCCACAATCCCTCCAGCATTTGTTGTTGTTCGTATTCTTCATTTTTGCCACTGACTGGAGTGAGGTTGAATCTCAGTGAAGTTTTGATTTCCATTTCTCTGATTGCTAGTGATGTAGAACATTTTCTCATATATTTATTGGATTTTTGGACTTTCTTTGTTGAGAATTTTCTATTTAGTTCCCTAGCCTACTGATTGGACTATCTGTGGTTTTGGTGTTCAGTTTTTTGAGTTATTTGTGTATTCTGGATATTAGTCTCCTGTCAGAGGCATAGTAAGCAGTGGTTTTCTCCTATTCTGTAGGTTCTCTCTTGACTAATTCTTTAGCTGTGCAGAAGCTTTTCAGTTTAATAGCATCCCACTTGTTGATTCTTGGCTTTAATTCTTAGGCTATGGGAGTCTTGTTAAGGAAGGAGTTGCCTATACTGATGTGGAGTGTTGATCCTATTTTTTCTTCTAGCAATTGTATAGTTGCCAGTTTAATTCCTAATTCTTTGATCAATTTTGATTTTTGTGCAGGGTGAGAGATAAGGATCTAATTTCAGTTGTCTGCATATGGCTGTCTGATTTGGCCAGCACCATTTGTTGAACAGGCTCTTTCCCCCACACTATATTTTTGCCCCCTTTTGTCAAATATCAGATCGTAAAAGACTTGTGGATTTGTCTGTCTTCTATTGTGTTGGTCTTCATGTCTGTTTTGATACCAATACCATGATGTTTTTGTTACTGTAGCCCTATGGTATAATTTCAGGTCAGTTATTGTGACACCTCCTGTTTCATCTTTATTGCTTAATAATGTTTTGGCTATTCTGGCTTTCTTGTTATTCCAAATCAGTTTGAGAATTGCTTTTTCTATATCCATGAAGAATGTCATTGGTATCTTGATGGAGATTTCACTGAATTTGTACAGGGCTTTCGGCAGAATGCCCATTTTGATTCTGCCTAACCAAGAACATGGAATGTTTTTCCATCTTCTCAGGTCTTCTCCAATTAATTTTTTTTAGCATTTGATAGTTTGCATTGTGGAGGCCTTGTATATCTTTTGTTAGATTAATGCCCAAGTATTTTTTTCTTTTTTAAGTTATGAATGGGACGGATTTCCTGATTTCTTCTTCAACAGACTTGCTGCTGATGTATAGGAAAGCTATAGATTTGAGTATTTATCTTGTAACCAGCCACTTTGCTAAATTCATTTATAAGCTCTATAAGTCTGATTCTCATAGAGCTTTTTGGATCTGCTCACAGATTCTTTAAGGTTCTTTCCACCTTATACTGCATATAGGACATTTTTCTTTAACGCCCCCCCCCAAGTCAGAGGAGTAAACCCAGAACTTTATGAATCCTAGGCAGTGCTCTACCACCGAGTTACATCACCAGCCCAATAGCTGTTTTTCTTAACCTCTGGATTTCCCATTTTAGATGAGACTTTTCCATAGAAGATTATGTGCTTGAACCTGAAATCAATTAAACTAGATGACCTTAAAAAAAATAAATACATAGCTGGGTGTGATGATGCACACCTGTAATCCCAAGGACTCGCAAGGCTGAGGAGGATAGTAAATCCAAAGCCAGTCTCAGCAACTTAACGAGACTGTGTCAAAATAAAATATAAAAAGGGCTGAGGACGCAGTTCATAGGTCAAGCGCCCCTGAGCTTAATCCTTGGTACAAAAAAACAAACCAAAAATATATATATACACATGCATATTATGTATATGTATATATTTGTATTCACACACATCAGTCACATCGTATATACATGTGTATTTCAAATTATATGCTCACTGTAGAAGAAATTCAAATATGGGTTTGACACAAAATAGTGAATGTACACTTCTTCCCCTGTTTTTGCGGGGAGGTACTATATTGGGGATTGAATCCAGGATGCTTTGCCACTAAGCTTCATTCCCAGACCTTTTTATTTTCTGAGACAGGGTCTCACTAAGTTCCTCAGGGCCTCAGCTCCCAAAGTAGCTGGGATTACAGGTGTGCACCACTATGCCTAGCATTCCCCCTTCCATTTCTGAAAACCACAATATAGAGTGCTGGGAGCAGGCTATTGAACAAAGCTGAATGTATTCAAATTGAAGCTTGAATAATTAAGGTCTCTGGATTTGTTTCTATGTGAAATAGAGATAAAAACAGTAAATACAGTTAGTGAAGATTAAATGAATACATTTAGGGGCTGGAATAGTTGCTCAGCAGTTACAGTACTTGCCTCGGATGCGCAAGGACAGGTTCAGACCTTAGCACCACATACACAACTAAGTGTCAGCAAAACAAGACCCAGGGCTGGAGCGGTGGCTCAGCAGTTACAGCACTTGCCTGGCATGCATGAGTACGTGGGTTCAAACCCCAGCACCACGTACACACAAAGTGTTGCAGCTACAAAAGCCACATGAAAAACTAAGTAAAGGGGTTTGGGGATTTAGCTCAGTGGCAGAGCACTTGGCTAGCATGCACAAGGCCCCAAGTTCGGTCCTCAGCCCTGGGGTTAAAAAAAAAAACACTAAGAAATTGATTCCCTCTTTCTCTTCTCTCTCACTGTCCC
>PVKS010021831.1:0-35220 GCA_004027875.1 Aplodontia rufa | reverse complement strand
TATTATTTAAAATCTATTAATAACTCTTTATAATCTTGTACATGGAAAATAAAAATTGAGATTTCTGGATTATAGTAAAAAATTATCTGACTAGAACTAAGTGTTATTTTAACTTATGCCATATGTTTTGTATTCATATAGTATTTTAATTTTAATTGATAATTATCTTTTAATCCTTCTCCATAGAATATTCCTAAAAAATATCTGGTGTATATTATTAAATAGTATTTGTTCTCATAATGATGGGTTTTGTGTAATAATCGCTAGTGGATTGAGACTGATAGTTTCATTTTATAGTCTTTTCCAACTCAGAGAATGTTTATAGACAACCTGACAGAATAGGGTCTATTTAGCTAACACTGTACCATAAAACTTTTAAGTGTTAATAAGATTTGTCAAATAGATGTGTAAACATTTTATCTTTGTGTCCATGAATACAATTAACTCACACCCACCGGAAGGAAGATAAAGCTGATGGGAGGATCACAGAGAGAACTGACTCTACATCTCTGTCATTTCCAGTGGGTGTGTTTGGTTAAATGAGAATCATGTTTCACAGGAACTAACCATCCGTCATAGAACCTGAAAGTAAAAGACTAGCCTCTTCAACATCCGTCAGCTCTTTTGATTTCCCAGCTGATACTGAAGTAAAAATGCACATGGTTGCAAGAAGAGTTAGTAAATAGTAAAAGACAAAATTCCAGTCTGTTTATACGCAACACAGTTCTCTGGGAAGTGGGAGGGGCAGTTTCCTGCACAGGAAAAGAATTCCTAAATTGAACAAGATGCTTCCTCCCCCAAAACATTGACATTGCAAGTACTGAAAGTGAGGAAATAGATTTAAAGTATCAGCGGCTTTGATCATTAAAGGACAGAAAGCTCAAAAGCTTGCTTTTATTCCATTCTTTTCCTCTCTGGATGTTAAGGGTATTCTCTAATAAAGATGTAAAAAAAAATGAGTTAATATTCAATTCATATGTTTACATCACAAAGTCTGTAGGAGACTGATATCACCTAAAGGGAAATCTATAATCAATTGACATTTAGCAAAAACTAAGTTTGATTTCCAACTGACCTTCATTCTTCGTTTTTTGGGGGACCCTTATACACATTCCCAGCCTTTGCTTGGCTCTAAGTCCAAGCTGAATTAGACTTGTTTCTGCCTGATGTGATTTGCAAAGTGGGTACAGGAGATGAACACATAAAAATAAAACTAAAAATATAATGAGCTCTGCAGCAAGAGTCAGCACAGAACTCTTGACACCTGTGCCCGTGTTTATTTTGCTCATTAGTTACATAGCTATAGACATAGAGAGTCTTCCTATTTAACAAGAGCAGATTTTCTATGTTAATATTGAGCAGTGTTGACATGGAGCAAGGAATCAGAAAGCTAACAACGTGTTTCCGTTGCACTCTGAAACCATTAAGAATTAGGACCTGGAAGAAAATAATTCCATGGTCTGAGTGGGAAAATGGTAGGGGTTGGAAGGAGACTAATTAGAAAACAAAATCAATGACATTTAATATAACATTCATTCATTTTATTAATTAGGGACTGTAGTGGACTGAACTGGGTCCCCCTCATCCTTCCAAATTCATATATTTGAATCCTAAACTACATTGCCTCAGAATGTGTTTGGACAAAGGGTCTTTAAAGAAGTGAATAAGATCATTTGAACAGTCCCTGGTGTCCTTGTAAGAACAGGAGATTAGGACAATGAGACATGCAGAGACATGACCATTTGAGAATGAGGGAGAAGGTAGCCATTTTCAAGTAAAGGAGAGAGGCCTCAGAAGAGATCAACATCTCAGACTTCTAGTCTCCAGAAAAATGTGAAATTTCTTGTGGTTAAGCTGCCAGCCTAACCACAGCCTATGTCTGATATGGCAGACATAGCAAACACAAGAATAATTTTTTTGACCTTTGAATTGAATAATTTTCTTGACTTTTTTTAGTTCTAATTTCCTTTCAGATTGCATTTACCCAGTAGACAATCATCAGATTAAAAAATACATAATTTTAGGGCAAAATGGACTTGACTTTTTCATCTTTCCTGTTTTTACCCCAAGAGAAAGCCAGGCTACATATTTCCTCCAAGTTATGGAAGCAATGATGCCTATTTGAAGATTGTTTTCAACAGTGGGAAAACCATGTTGGTCATTGTTAGAGGCTCTGGGACATGTGTTCAAGGAACATGCTCTATGGAGTAAAGATAAAAAGAAAGTTAATAATTTAGTTGTTTTTCTCAATTCTGAAATTAATTTATATTATGAATAGACATTATCATACATTGTAAAGAAAGTTCTAATGTTTAGCTGAGGATCTTCTTCAAGTAGAGAAGACAAGGGGCCGGAGTGGTGGTTTGGCAGTTACGGCGCTTGCCTGGCATGTGCGAGGATGCAGGTTCAAACCCCAGCACCATATACATAACAAAGTGTCAGAGCAAGGAAGGCCACATGAAGAACTAAATAAAATTAATTCTCTCTCTCTCTTTCCAAATGTCCCTCTCTCTCTCTCTGAAAGAAAGAAAGAAAGAAAATAACAGAAGAGGAGCCCTTATTCTGCCCAGCACCCCTTTCAGGAGCAGGCAAGTAGAATGAAGACAGTCAACCTTGGACATCCTTGGAGTCTCAGAGGACTCATTCACCCTCTGAGCTTCTCCCTATGTCTGCTGACTGTCCCTCCCAATTCTTGCATGTTATTTCCACTGTGAATACAAATCAGCCTATTAAATACTCATGTTTAGAGAGTTCTTGCAGTTAGATAAGTGTCCATGAGCATGAAGATAGCAAAAATGGTTACCAAGTATTTCTTGTCTATCTGGCCCTTCAGAGGCTCTCAGGGTTTGCTACCTGTGGGGTTTTTATCAGTTTTCCCCTGTCCTGCCCCCTGGATTCTCATTGCATTCATGCCATTGCCCAAACCTTTTTCTTCTGTCTGGAAGCTTTTCTATAGATGCTGAGCTGCAAGAAACAGTAGAACCCTGGAGGCTCAGCACACATTAGCCAAATGGAAATGGAGATCCAATATGCAAAGAGGGCTATCAGGTAAATCCCTGGATGTCCTGAGATCTGGTTGTATATATACCCTCTCAAAATATATTCCCAGGAGATTAAGTTTTCTATTGTACTTGATATCCATCAGGGGCCAGCTTCATAATGATTATGTTTCTCTTCCCTGCTTCTCTGACCTTTCCCAATCCCTACTCCAAAGGCTGGGGTGGCAATTTTTATTTCAGGCTTCACTTCCTGCATAACCTAGGCTAAGACAGAAGGAAAGAGAAAAGCTGCTCATTCTTGAAGTAGATGGCATTATTTGATCTGAAAACAAGAAAGCTTAGTTAATTGAATTTACTGGTTGCAAAGATATGTGGAATTATCTGCCTTTTATCAAGTACTAGAAGGGTGTGATGGCCTTTTGTTGTGTCAACTTGACTAGGTTAAGCCACGTTCTCCAGAATTTCTTTCTGTGTGTTTCTAGATAGAGTGAGCTATAGGGTTATTCACTTCTGAGAGCTGGAAGACAAGAGAGAGCTATCACTTCGCAGCATAAGCACAAGCCCTCCAGGTTGTTTGAGCACTAAGTGGTGCTGTGGGGGACTGCATAGATGGAATCAAAGTTCCAAATGGGTGAATTTTAAGTTAATCTAAAGAAAGATTACTCAGAATGGGTAGAGTATAACTTTTTAACCTTTTGGAAAGTATTTTATTTTGATTTTTTTTTTAAAGAAAGAGGGACAATGAGAGAGATAGAGACAAAGAGAGAGAATCAATTTTTTAATTTAATTTTTCACATAGATTTTATTGCTCAGACACTTACTTGTGTACGTGGTGCTGGGGTTTGAACCCGTGTACTTGTTTATGCTGGGCAAGTGCTGTAACCACTGAGCCACAACGCCAGCCTCTGGAAGGTATTTTAAAAGAATATTTCGCCTGAGCTGAGAGACTCCAAACAGCAGCTGGGTGTGCATCCAGCCTGCACACCATCTTTCCTTCCTAAAGGCTCTTTCCATGGACTTCAGGCTTACTTGGCCCACTCGTAGTGGGTGCAAGAAGTGAATGTATATATTAACCTTCAAAAAATTTTGTTTTCAGGGCTGGAGTGGTGGCTCAGCAGTGTCTGTCCTTGCCTTGAATGCGCAGGGATGCGGGTTCATACCCCAGCACCACGTACACAACAAAGTGCTGAGCAAGAAAAGCCAAAAATGAAAAACTAAATAAAATTGCTTCTCTTTCTCTTTCTCTCCCTCTCACTGTCCCTCTCCCTTAAAAAAAATCTATTTTCTTTTTTTAATTACATATAGGCATTACCCAATTTACACATTTCTTTAACTAGACTTTTAATCTACCTTTAGAGATAATAAAAATAGCTCATAAATCAAATTGCAATATACTCATTAATTTATTTTTTACTAACTTGTCCCTGTCATGTGATAACTATTATGTAGCACAATGGAATCAAGGATAGATACCACATTGTTCCCTCTCTCTAGTGACTCATAAACAGTAGGTAAGGCAGGTGCATATACTTACACAATACCAGTAACAATCTAAATAAGCCCAGGTCACAACTCTGCACATGCTTCCCGTTATTTTAGTTGAAAGAACTAAAGGACCTAATCAAGATTTCATTCAAAAGAGGATTTTTTAAAAATGACAGATCATTATGTGATTTTGGGTACATGATAAAGAGTCAAACTATATTAAAACAATATTCTTTGTTGTTCACATTTCTGAAACTAAAAAGTGGGAACAGAATTGATACCAAACTTTTCTCATTCTTGCATTATGACTTCTCACCCAAGTTATTAGAAGATAGAGCAGTGATCCATGTTATTAAAACAGGCATTCTTAATAAAGCTTTACATTGTATGTGTAATAATTTATCAAAATTCATTTGCTTTCTTATTAATTATATAGGAAAAATCATCTTAATTCAGATGAAATTTTTAGCACTTCTAGTACAATGGGCAGAAAAAAATTTAATTTAAAATTTTAATATAAATATTTTAACCATAGAGAATAAGATTAACTATAAAAAATGTCAAGCATAAAATGCATTCCAATAATATTAGGTGGTGTGGTGGTTAATTTTATGTGTCCATTCAACTGGACCACGGTTCATCCTGATATAGTCTCAAACAATTTTTGGAGAGTTTCTGTGAGGATGTTTTTGTAGAACATTAAAATTTAAATCCAGAGTGGGTTAAGCAGATTTCTCTCCTTAATATGAGTGGGTCTTATCCAATTAACTGAGGTCCTAAATAGAACAAAAGACTGATCCTCTCCCGAGTAAGAGAGAAATCCCCTGGATAGCCTTCAAACTGAATCTGTGCTCTTTCTGGTTCTACTGCAGCCTGTTGACCTTTGAGCTCAAACTGGCGTATGATACCAGCTCTGTAGATTTTTAGACTTCCCATCCTCCACAGGTCAATTTCTTATAATAAACCTCTTTATGTGTACCTATCTTCTCTTGGTTCTGTTTCTCTGGAGAACCTTGCTAATGCAGGTGATAAAAACTAAATGGAGCTATTAAGTCAAAGAGAAAAGGAACCATATATGACTTCTGACTATGAAAGAACTTGTTTAGGAATTTGAAAAATAAACAATGGTATGTTTGAATAATTATGGCATGTTGATTACATTGGAGACAGTTCAAAAAGCAGAGCAAGACTTTTACTCTGAAACATAGTTTCAAAAATGTTTTCTGTAGGACTTAACAGAAAACATGTTAGTCTTTGTGGGCCATATGACCTTTGTAATGATTATTAAATTTTACTTGTTTAGCACAAGATAAGACATATATAAATGAATGCATATTGCTATCTTCAAAAACAAGCTTAATTTCTAAATATAGGTAGTGAACCTGATTTGGGCCCTGTGTGGTAGGTAGTTTCCTGACTTCTGCTATATAATATCATTATCTTCATTATATTAAAATTACAATATTTTATAACTACTTGATCATACAATGAAAATTTTTAAGATACCAACTCAAGATGTGCAAAGGGTTGCATGGTATTTACAACATCTTTAGGAGGTACCAATTTAAAGGATTGTGCAGACCAGTGCCACCATTGTGAAGAATGGAGGAGAGGAGAGCTTCGCCAGGGAGAGAGAAGAAGGAACATTCCAGAGACAGGAGGAGGATGATCAAAAGCACAGAGAAACAGCATGATACAATCCTGCTACTCCAAAAACTTGGTGTCAGCACACAAGACATGATATGGCTAAAGAGGGGTGGATTTGAGTTAGCATCAAAGAGCAGAGAAAAATTTGGAATTTATCATGTGGGTCGTGAGAAGTTACTGAATTCTGAGCAGTATAGTGACACTGTCTGAAGATCTTAGAATGCATAATCGGTTCAGCAAGTTAGAATTGAAGGAGGAAGAGCATTTAGGAGAGTACTGATCACTTTTAAGGAATCTACAGAAGTTTGGGAAGAGATGCAAATTTAATGAAGAGGTACTTTGCGAAATTTGTGGCATCTGCTAATGAGTTAGTTTGAGTTCATCAGTGCCCACAGGCTACAAGGAAAATGTTGTTCTCATGAAGGATTGCAGCTAGATAATCCTGAGACAGAATGTGCAAGCGGAAATGGACTCGCCACACACCTTCCCTGAATCCTACCCAACCAAATAAATTTGTTGACTCTACTCATTTTCTATTACTCTGGCAAATTATCACAAGATTAATAGTGTAAAACATACAAATGTATGCCTTATAGATTTATAGGACAGAAGTGTGATGAGGGTCTTAGAGGGCTAAAATCAGCATTGGCTAACTGTGTTTCTTTCAAAGGCAGCTCCTTTGCAGTTTTTGTCTTCTTCATGCCCTTTCTGCATTTTGAAACCAAAAATGGTAGGTGTGCATTACTCTGACTCACTTCTGCATCCTTCTTGCACTTCTAAGGCCCCTTGTGATCACATTGGAACCAGCTGTATTTCTTCCAATGACCCCTTTTCAAGGCTTTCCTTCTTATGCATCGAGCTTCTTGCATTTTCAAAACTTTGCAGTCAGCTGTGCTTGTGAACATGCTTTTCACAAGGAAACCCATCCACCTTACAACTCACCTGTTCTTCTTAATCCAACACGTCAGCTCAGATGGCCCATCCTCTAGAAAACCTTCATCCATGTTCTTATTTTCCCTCCCAACTATCTAAACAATTTTATTCAACAGCATCTTTTTACTCTCTCCATTATATGTATGTATATGAGATTTATTATAAAGCATTATCTTTTGCATTTATGTTCCATTGTCACTTTCTTTTACTTGACTCTGAATTTTCTAAGAATTGAATCATTTATAATTAATATTGACGTGCCCAACATCAACTACACTATCTGACGTTGAGCACAGAGTTATAATAGATCACTACCCATTACCAAGATCAACTTGTTATACATTTATTTATTTATACCAGGAATTGAACTCAGGGGAACTTAACTTTACCGCCCCAGCCATTCCCCCAACTTTTTTTTTTGAAACAGAGTCTTACCTAAGGTGCTTAGGGCCTAAATGGCTAAGGCTGATTTTGAACTTAGAATTCTCCTGCCTCAGCTTCCTAAGCCATTGGGATTACAGGTGTGTGCCACTGTGCCCGAAACCCATAATTTATTTTTAATAGAAGGGAATATACAATACAAATGTATATACTTGTAAGATTATTGTTCATGAAAATTTGCTTCAGTCATATGTATATCTGTGATTATGTTGTCATGCCAAAAGTAAAAACACATGTAGAAGCTACTAGTTTAGTGATACTTAATATGTAAACATGGGACTAGATTATTCACCAATAATTACGTAGCTAATTCCAATACCATGTACTGTGTGTCTGTACAAAGACTTCTGGTAACTCTTCTCAGTAAGGAGGTTGAGTCAGATTTTTCCAGGTCTTCTCTTTACCTAAACTCATTCCTCAACACACAAGGAGAGTTTTCTATATATTAGATGTCTAATCGCTGCCTGACTGCCTGAGAAGAGGTTTATCCTATGAAAAACCCGAGAAAAATTCCTCTTAGAAGTCTTGTCATTGATTTATTTTCCAAGAATGTTTGGTAAAGAGCAGCTCAGCATGACCAGAGTCTGCAGAATGATTGCAGTGTGCCTTCCCTTAGCCCCGAGGCAGGAATGGCAGAGGCTGCAGGAGCCCTGCTGGCCTGGGCATGGAAGCCGGACCTCTCACCCCACGGCCCCAGGCACAGCTTGCCCAAGTTCCAACTTGGTTGCTGTCCCAGATCACTGAGCTAAAAACATTAATTAAAAAAAGTGAAATAGGTCAGATCTGTATTGCTGGAGGCAAGCTCAAATTGGAAGAGTCGAGAGTCCTTGAATCAAATTTCTATTTCTTTAATCAGTTCTGAACAAACATCCACTTCTGTGGCTAACTGTATTTCCATGTATTAGCTTATTTGTCAGTTTTTTAAAAGTTCCAGTGGTAACTTAACCTCTTGGGATCCTATGATGTGAAGGCAGAGGAAAATAATAGAAGGGAAAAAAGTTTAGGAATAAAAAATATTAAAAAGAACAAAATTGTACTTGGATATGTTGAGAGAAAGTGGACTCTTTCTAGCCTTGACCTAACCAGGTTCATGATGTTTTTGGCTCTAAACAGAGGTAGGGGAAAGGTAGGAGTAAGGATAAAATTATTTGATTTGTAAAACTTCAGGGAAGGGACTGTTTTTCAGCAAGGTGAGTTTTCTCTTTGCAACTGCTTCGATGTGCAGAAATCAGTTGTTCCACACCTGGTTAGAACCGTTTCCTGTTATTCTTCTTCTGTTGGATATGGTCTTCTTCTACTGCTAAGCTGGAGTCTAAACCAAGAGAACCTGCAAATATGAAAACAAAGGTAGAGGGGCTGGCACAGTGGCTCTGGGGTTATGGCGCTTGCCAGCCATGCACGAGTATGCGAGTTCAAATCCCAGCACCAAAAAATTGAGTAAAATAGTTTCCCTCTCTCTCTCTCACACACTCTCTCTTAAAAAAAAAAAAAAAACCCAAAAGAAAAAAACAAATGTAGACTTTTCCTCTCACTCATCCACTTACAAATAATTAGGCTTGCTTATTTTAAATTGTGTTTTTCCTCTTGGTAGTTGAGAACAGAGGCTACAAGCTGACTTTGTATTCTGTATTGGATGGTGTCTCTGCAGGGGAATGGTGGATGATAAGTGACTCACCAAAGTTGAGGAATAAAAGCAATGACAGTAGAATAACTGAACAACAGAGGAAAAGATGAGTGCAAGAAGCTAAGAGATGAGGTTCCTTTTAAGTAAAACCTACCTTGGACATCTAGCTGAAGAATTACTTTACAGTGAAAAGTGTGGAAGGAAAATAAAAGTGCAACAGAGAAAAGCATATTAAGAACTAAGCAAGAACTATTGTTTGATGACCTGTCAACCTTCAAATGAAAAGCAGGTATCCTGTCTCCCGACCATTCCTGTGAAGACTCAGGGAAAGAGCCAAGCTTCGTTTACAGCTAATAACATGTACCTACATCATCACATTGGACATATGCATTTTCTACTTTGTTTTGAAGTCACCCTGACAACATCTGTGACGGATTTGAGCCCACTTTGTTCTCCGTAATGAGTTTTCTTTGATATATTTCTAAATAGCAGAAAACACTGCATTGTTGCATTGCAAGTAAATGCACCAAGAGAGTTTTCAATTTGTTAGCATTTTAGAATGGAAACACTTTCCCATGAGAAATTGGCCAGAGCATCTTCTTGTACATTTTAATATATTATGTAAATATCAAGAAAAATCAAAAGAAAAAGTATCTATGATTCTGTAGATTATTTAGGTTGTTTTTAAAAGCAATGTCTTGGAAAGATCAAATTTAAGAGTGTCCCTACTTTTGCAGATAAACTTAATTAAGAATTATTTTCTTAACTGTTTAATCTTGCGATCCAAATACAATTCATTTCTATTACTCTTTACTTTGTAAATAATAGAGCTTTGGGAATAATTATAAATCTATAAATATGAGCTCTCTAAATTATGTATTTTTAATTAAAAAGAATGAAAAGAAAATGGTAACATTGCTTTCCTTCAAAGACTTTGCAAATTTGAAACATGATTTTCTGCAAATATTTATCTATAAATATTTATCTATATATCTATATATGATCATTTATCTATATATCTATTGTTAGAAATACCAAAGTGATGCAAAAAAATTAAACATGTACTTGAAAGTGGGTGCGCAAGGCAGTTACTCCTGATAGAAGGGTGTGTGCTACCAGAACCTGGCTAGCAAGCAGCACTAATGCAGGGCTGCCTTTCACCCTGATTGGAGCAGCCCAGAGGTACAAGCTATGTGATTAGCTAATTTTAGAATTGGGGCTGAGGAAGAAAAGGGTTATAATTAAAATGGCTAAAATTGGATCCAATTAAAGCTATATCCTGAAAATGGACCACCAAACTTTCTATTTCTCACACTATCTTCCTATCACCTGGTTACTATGTGAAATAACAGTGTATTCTTTTTGCCTCATCTCCAATTATAATTTAACTCATATCAGATAACTTTTCTATGGTAGATCAGAGATTCAAGTTCTTCTTCTGAGATGTAGCTTTATTATGAGAAACTTCCATAATCAGAACTTGTAACCATATCATTTGAAAATCCACTGAGAAGAGAAATCTAATTAGCCAGGCCCCCTGGGGTCAGCATTGTTGTCAACCCTATACCCTCTCCCTAGTGAGGTGGATCAAAGGAGACAGATCCAGGTACAGCTGGGAAAGGTGAGCACTGTCCACAGAGGGCCTTCTAGCACCCCAGCACCCTAACAGAGTTATGAAAGAGGCATGTCATGGAAACTGCAGGAGGCATCAGGGTCATGTATGTGGGACAGATCACATAACACCTGGGGTAGTATTTTTCTGCCCATTCTGTGTTAAAATAAGCAATTCTAATTCTCCTCCTTCTTGGGTTTGGGAAAAGAAATAAAGGCTATCTCTTTCTTTTTTAATTTATGTAATAATATCATTGAAGAATACATGTCTTCATTTCATTCACACAATGGACATACTGACTCATTGCACAGAGGTTAAGGAAAACAGGAGGAAGAATACTTTTTCTCTAGATCAAGAATTGGAGGGGCTGTAATAGTGACTCAGTGGTTATAGTGCCTGGCTGGCATGCACAAGTACTTGAATTTGAACTCCAGCACCACGTACACAACGAAGTTTTGGAGCAATGAAAGCCACATGAAAAACTAAATAAAATTGATTCATTCTTTCTCTTTCACTGACCCTCTCTCTCTTAAAAAAAAAATTGGAGTCACCAGAAAAGGAATGTCAAAAATGAATTACAATGTACAGTTTATGATTAAATAAAAACTGTAAAGATTTTTATTTTTTTACAGAGAGGGACAGTGAGAGAGAGAGATAGAGAGAGAGAGAGAAAGGGCAAATAAATTATATTTAGTTTTTCATGTGGATTTCCTTGCTTCCAGGCTTCATTGTGTACGTGGTGTTGGGGTTTGAACTCAGGTCCTAGCTCATGCCAGGCAAACGCTTTAATTGCTGAGCCTTCGCTCCAGCCCTGGTAAAGAATTTTTAAAAGCATATTTTTCAAATTTATTTTTCTCAAGGACTTCTATTTCTTCTGAAATGTATGTGTAAAATCAGCATGTACATTTATATGTGCCAAAAAGATAGACTAAGGTGTAATAAAATTCCTTTTTTGAAGTTTAAATAAATGACAGTTCTTGATCTGGGTAGTGCCAGACCGTAAGTGGTTTGTGAGATCCACCAAGGGAGCATGGGTAGGTTTTTATGGAATGAACACAGGAGTGAAGAAAAGGGGGAATAAAAAACATTGAAAAAGGTTGTTTGTAGCTCTACAGCTGTTGCGTTATTTGGTCTCTTCCATTGGAAAATCCCCAGTTACACAATCATGTTTATTGGTTGCTTCTAAGTAATTGAATATAAGTTTTGTTTTTATAAGAAATAAGGCATTTACAAGAAATTGTTTAAGTTTTGCTTCTATTGCAAATCAAACAAGATTGAAATAAAAATCTAACTGCCTTTATCTAATCAGGAATTCTTCAGGTTTGTTTTCCATTTTGCTTTAATACCTGAAAAATATGTGCATTTACATAGGCTGAATTTATATATAAATAAATATATTCAATAGATATGAGTGTATATATGTATGTGCATATTTAATTTTTTAATGGAGAACTGGTCATTTGTAAGTTTGATGTCTAATTTTAGTTGATGAGCTTTCAGCCTTTCTATTTGACAAGAGTTCTTGACCCTTTGACCCCTTGCTGAACTGCAATGGAAGCCATTGCCCTGGAAGTCTGTGCATATGAATTTGACTACATATGAATTTGTAGACCCAGCAAAAGACCCCAAGGACACCAAGGGCTTATCAGATGTCCTAAATCAGGCCCCTGTCTTTCCAATAAATGTCCCAAAGAAAGAGAAACAAAAAGAACTCTTTAAAGGCTTCAGTAGAAATCATGTCCTAGAGAGTCTCAAAAGGCTACATCTAATTGTTTCCCCCCAAAAGATAGCTACTGTGCTTCTGGTAATTTGGCCCTTAGAAGAGATCCCATTGCCAACTCTGGTTCCCTTTCTCACACTGTTTCTGTGACCCTACATAGCCTTCTAATAATTCATGATTTTGCTTAAGCAAGTCAGAGTAGGTTTTTATTTGGACTGCTAATTGCACTGCAATTGATACAAATGCTGAAAAGAGTTTCAATCTCAATCTTACAGTTTAAGATCTATTACCAAAATAAAATTTTAAGACTACCAAACTGGAAGTTTTATGTAAAAGAAACTACAGCATTGGAAAACAATATCTGTACTTTGAGATATGTTTTCCTGAAATAATAAGAAATTAATAGATAAAAATCTGTGGTTTTGAAATTAGGAGGGTATAAAACCTTGGCTCTCCATACATCTGGAACTTTGAAATCTATTTTAGTATTGCACATCTTAATGATTCCTATTGCAAATGTTCTCCACCAGGAAATCAACACATCAACATCAACTTATTTTTTAAATTATGTAAAGAAAACTAACATATTGAGCTATTTGTCATGTACAAGTTCATTTCAAATTACCTTCAAAGTCATATGGTATGTATAGACTGAAACATGGGATGTCTATGAAAGAAATCACAGAAAATACTCAAAGTTATAATGTACCTCTTGATGGATAGACCCATACTAGCATTAGGAATCATCTTTATATTTTAAATTTTCATGAAATATGAAGGTATTTGCTGAACTTTTAAAAAAATAGTCCTTTTAGTTTTATATTTTAGGAAAAATTCAACTTACAACATGGTAGGAATTTTAAAATGGGTTTTATGAATATAATTGAAGAAGAGTTTAATAAAATAAAGTTATCCTAGTCAAAGTTCTTGGCCAGGAATTCAAGACATTGAGATTAAAATTACCATACTAGACATTCCAAACAACGGAAACATGAGCTGTTTGTAGTCCACAGCCATAAACACGTACTTGCATGCATAGAAAACCTCTTAACATGTTCATTTGTAAGAAAATGATACCACCCAAGAAGATAATAAAAAATATTTGACCTCTTTTAAAGCAAAAAACAGCTATGAGATGCTTTTATCAATAGTTATTTTGTCATTCAAAGGAAAAAAAATAATTCAACTCATCTTGTTTTCCTCAGAGGCATTCCTCATTATTGGTTAGAATCTGAAAAGGGAATAGGATCTCTGGAGGGACATCTACAGGAAATCTTCCAATGATAGAACGACAGAATAGATTTAACCAAAATGTAGGGAACTGAAATCAGAAATGCGTGATAATAACACTTTCGTCCTTTATGTTTCTAAAAGCATTTAAAGAGAAAATAATGGTTGTAATACAAAGTATACAAGCTTTAAAATATTTAAGTTCTATAGAGAATATTGAACAGTGGCATTTGCTGATAAAAAGTGCAGGCAACATAAAAGCAAAATAGAAAATACTAATGGGCAACCAACCACATATTACAGCAGTTTTATCTTCCATGATGTGTTAAAGCAGTTTCTTCCAAACACCATAAATTTGCGAACTCTCCAAAAGATGCATTTAAAAAGCTGAAAAAGATGCACAGGAAATACTGAGGTTCTTAAAAAGCAACATAAAGTGTTCCAAGTATGAAGATCAGCACTTTTCAAGCATGCATCATCTCTCCCCCTGGTACCATCTACAATCTTTGTAGCTGCAAGGTTTTGAGTGCTTCAAAGCACTTTAAATCTTTTCTATTTGCTTTTCCTGAAGCACCATAATTAAATCCAATGATCTGTACCACCACCCAAGCAGATGACTTGGTGAAGAGAATTACACAAGAGGACCACTCATTTTCCTTTAAAATTGGGACATGAAATTTCCAGTATACTTTTACCTTTGTCAATCAATAATTCTATATTTTAAAAATAAAGTCCTTTTTTTACTCTCTGCTATGTGTTTTTCATATTTCTGTCCTTACTCCTGCGTGTAGCATAAAGCTTAAGATAATGAACTCCACATGCTAGCTAAGATGGAAAGCAATTGGATCTCTCCTATTTTGCAGGTGGATATGTAATTGAATCAAAATTGTTTGGCTGGATCTACTAAAGCAATTCCACTTTTAGGTACATTCCCAATTTAAAAAATATATTTATATATACACACACATCTATACATACTCACATACCAAAACACATGTGCCAGAGAAATCAAAGCATAGCTATTTTACTCATAATGACCAAAGATTGGAAAGCAACCCAAAGGCTCATCAATAGCAAAATTAAAAAATATGTGTATATTTATATAATAGCATTCCACAGAATAAAGAAAAATAGCATTCCACAGAATAAAGAAAAAGAACAATGATTGATGCATGCACCACATTAGATGGAAGCCAGACACAGAAGAGTATAGATCATATGATTTCATTTGTGCATAGTTCCAAGACCAAGGAACAATTTAGCAATGGAAATAGAAGTCAATGTGTTGACAGAAGTCTGAGTGAGTGTGTACTGCCAGGGAAGGAGGAACAAGAACACCCTTGAAGGGTAGTGGAGTTTCTCTACATCCTGATCTGGATGGTGCCTACATAGGTATGTGCCTGTGTAAAAATTTATTGAGTTGTGTACTTAGGCTGTTGCATTTTCTATTTTGCTTTGTGAATGTTTAAGAACTTTTTATTTCGAAAGATGTAAGAGTAATAAGAATCAGTGAAGGAAAGTACAGGAAAAGCCTATGCATTCTTGCCCCAGCTTCCCCAAATTTAACATCTCACACACATATTATGATATCAAAACCAAGATATGAGTGGATGGGTGGGACGGAAGGGAGAGGGAGGGATCATATGGTGGGATCTAGGGAGACAATCAACAGTGTAGCATAATACCTATCCCCTGAAAATCCAAATAATACTTATGCAATCATTTAATTATGCAAAATTCACAATCTAAGCATTTATATCGCTTGTAGGGATGAAATATATAGAAAAATCAAGAGACTGGAGTGTGGGTGATGTGGGGGTAATTCTGGTTTAAGAACATATGCATATCTTATTGTTACTTTATATGCATTTATGATTGTACAATAACTCAACTCCCTAAAAAATTTAAAAAATAAGATATGACATTAGTATAATCCATAGAGATTATTCATATGTCATATACTTACCCTTTTGTGTACATGGCTCTGTGCAATATTATCACGTGTAGCTTTATGTGGCTATCATTGAACAAGACATTCAATTGCTCTGTTGTCTACAAGATTTCCTTAATAGCCTCCCTCTCCTCCTCCCGTGCCTCTGGCAAATACTCATTTATTCTGAACCTCTATATTATTTCTCAAATGTAACATAATGAAAACATGCAATATGTATAATTTTGAGAGTGGAATTTTTACTTAGCAATTTGAGGTTCATCAAATTGTTGCATGTATTAAAAGTCTATTCTTTTTTTTTATTAATGAACAGTACTCCATGGTCTGGCTATACCAGTTTGTTCAACTATTTACCCATTGATAATATCCAGGTTATGACTATCACAAATAAAGTTTCTATACACATCCATGTGTATGTTTCTGCAAGGAAAATAGGCCTTAATGTCTCTGGAATATATGCCCAAAAGTATAATTTCTAGGTCATATGATATGTCTAGTTTTAGTTATAAATTCAAAGTTAGAACTATCTAATTGTAATGTATATTTCTCTTTCTGCCAAAAGATACTGAACATCTTTTCATGTGTGTATTTTCTATTTGTATCTTTTCTGTGATGCTTCACGCATTAACACAAATGTAAAAAAAAAAATGCCTTAAATTAAAAAAAAATCAAGCTGTGGAATGAAACTCCTTTAATGTGAATTTCAGTTCTGCAAGTTATTAATTTATGTGCTGAAGAAAGTTTCCTTATTCTCAGTAGTTAGCTTACCTCAAATAAACAATTATAAAACATGAATATAAGTGTAGTAGATCTACTAATTCAAGAATTCCTTACAACAAAATTACAAGATAGTTCTATGTTTTAGCATAATCCAAAATATATTCTAATATATTAGCCTAAGTAAATTAGATCCATTAATTCAGTACATCCTCACAATAATCTTACAAAGTAGCTCTACATTTTATAAAAGAGGAAATTAAATCACAGATGGGTCAAATAATTTCTCCAAGATTGGCAAGCTATCTGAGGCCAGGCTGTGGAATTGAACCTAGGCTCTGTGCCCCAGAGTGTACCCTGAACTATGAAGCTGTCAAATGGGAATGGACTTTCCTACCAATGCATTCATTTGCATCTGGATACATTTCCTCACTTTACATTAAAATAAGCATGTGTTCATTCATTTACAGCCAACCTGTTCAGCTGTGTTTCCATCTAGTTCTTGTAATTTGTTCAAAGATTTTCTTTCTGATGTTATCTCCCTTCTCTTCTGCACCCTCAATTTCTTCCTTGAACCTGTGTTACTATCATTAGTGTAGTAACATGCCTTAATATTTGATATTTTTACACTTCTGGTGACTTTGTATTATTCTATAATTGCCAGACATTGCTTTCTTCAATTCATAGCAACATTCCCCAAATGAGGCACTCATATTTTAGTTCCACTTATCCGTCTGTCATTCCTTCTAAGGAACTCCAACCAGGCCTTGTCCCCATTACTCACTAGAAGAGTTCTCATCATACTATCAAGTCCCAATAACCTTTAGCTTTCCTCACCATTTAAATTATTGATTCTATCCGCTTTCTCAAGCAGCTTCCCTTTAACTCTCTATTTCAATGTGATTGTTTAATTCTCCTCACATTCATGCCTACTGTGATTTAGTCTTTTTTCTGGGCATCTTTCCTGACCCAGCATCTTGAAGAAAGCATGGCTCCAATCTCAATTTTTCTCTTTTCAGGCCTGTCCTGTCCCTGTGTGGGCTCATCTGGACTTATAGCTTTAAACTTATGCATAAGCTGATGATTTTTCAATTCATATCTTCAGTGATGGCCCTTCCACTGAGATCTTTCTATACCTAAATACCGTATTGGCTTCTTACCTTTGACAGTATTCAAAACTGATCTTTTGATTACCATATGCCCAGTACCAATCTGTCAGTCTTTCTCACGGCAGTAAAAGCATCTTTTAGAAGATGTTTAGATTCCCCTTTCTTCTATTCTACTTACACAATTCATCAGCAAAGGTTTTGGGTACTTTGTACAATAGTGCTAACAAATCAAGTTACCAATCCCCATCACCATTGTTACCATGCTGTATTCTTTGAGATTCTGTTGCATCTTCTGTTCTTCTTTTACTCTTGCCTTTCCATGGGTAGCCTGACCATGCATAGAGATTTTAATACAACTTACTTAAAACTCTCCAGTGGCTTTTCATTGTATTGAAACTAAAACCAAAACCATTATCAAAATACTTCTCATCAAAACAGCCCTATGGGAACTGTTCCCCACTCATCTCTCTGAGCTTCTCTTCTCCATTCACCCCAGTATGGGCAAATTTTATTCACATTGACCTTCAAACTATTCCTTAAAGCTATTCCTAACTTTTTATCACCAGGAGTTCTCCTGCTTTAAATATTCTCGTGACTTTTTTACTATTCAAATTTCTCTTCTTCAAAGATATTCTTCCTGACCTGACCAGCATAGTCTAAATAATTACCTATCATTCCCTGTTGTTTCTTATGCTTGCAGTCTCATAGACTTGCCATCTTGCTAAATTACTTTACTTTGCCTTAAATGAGATTGAAGCTACATTTGATTGTAAGCTTTTCTATTTATTTTGTCTTACCACACTTTTTTGTTTTCTCCCTTACAGAAAGTGATTTTCAAATTCACAAGAATTTGCTCACCACTCTATTTCCATTGTCCATAATTTGGCTGGTATTTGAAATAATTTATATGCTAAAATTATTAGGAGTGGTAATTGGTAGGCTAAATTTAAATTTTTTTAAGATGACATAGGATAGCTATATGCCCTAAAATATAAAAATGCACATTCATTCATGGTCTTTTAATGTGTAAGGAAGCCCTTCAGGTATCAGAATGATAATTAAATGCCCAGAATCATTGTGTATGAATCATACTGCTAAAGCACCGTCTGTGATTCCCTTAAAACTAAGGGTAAAGACACTTGTGAGGCTCTCTGGATGCAGACTTCTTTAAGATTTCTATGTACAACTGCTTAAGCAAATTTAACATTTATTTCTGTACCACAATGCTATTAATATTTCAAAGCTTTAAAGTTAGTTTTCATAGATAAACTTAAGTTATATAATTAAGGTCTTAATTATGGTTGTCATAAGTAGGGTGAGGAATGATTCAAGTGCTTCTTGTTAACCCTCTAGAGAAACAGAATCAAGAAGGCTACATCAGTCTAACCTTATCAAACTCTCCTGAGCTCCAGTTTATAGTTAAATAATCTGAGAGTAATCCTGATTTTTTTTTATCAATGATCCTAATTAGTAAAAGTGTACTACATGTGGATCTTTATATTTTCTCACACTGTAGTACTAAGAAAAAAGAGTAAACATTGGCCGTCATCAAAAGACTCGGATATATTGATAGGAATTCATGAAAAAAAGAGTTGTTCTAAAATATTAGATTTCTCTATTTGGAAACTGCTGCAAGCATTGTGTATTTAGATTCTTCCACTTTTTTTCACAACTTCAAAAGATATAAGGCACTTGAATTCAGTTGTAAAATAGAATGACAGGTGAACTATTAATAGATCCGCCTGGAAGTATCCGCTTTGGGAAGGATCTACAGGGATATCTTCTACAATTTGCATATGACATAGAATATGGTAAAGTACTGATTCAAATAAACACTTGAAATAATTATTTTTCCATTAACTACTGTGTACATAATTTAATCCTATCATGTGATTAATTAGCTGATATACCACTGAAAAATATTGTCCATTTGTGTCATATATAGCCAATCTGCCTACAGCAACATGACAAATTCCTTGCTTGTATATTGGATAAGAGCTCAATACAAGAGATTCATTGTATACATTGTGTACAAAATTCAACATATAACTCTTCCAAATTCATATATTACATGTTGCTTCATTTGAAATTCCTTATATGTTGTTCATTTATCAACAAAATTTTCCCAGAAATCATTTTCTTCCCACCCACTTGAAAGATAAAGGTTAAACCTTAAGTTAATGGTAGGAGTTTATTCAGATACATCTTTTATACCACAGCTAAAGGAGTTTAATCAAGCAGTATAATTTTTTTTCTATTTCATTTCATTTTCTTTTCTTTTTATTAGCCATGTTGAGGATAGAACCCACAGCCCTTTGCATGCTAGGTGAGTGCTTTACCACTAAGCTACATCTCCAGTCCTGCAGTACTTATTTAAAATTTTAAGAAAATGTAATCCTTGTGTAAAGCTCAAAATTGCTTTTTAGGGATAGTAGCAATGGTCACTCTGCGTAAGTGTTCCCAACCATCTGGAAAGCATTTGCTTACTGTTTGTTTATTTTGTTTTTAAGAGAGAGAGGGACAGTGAGAGAGAGGGAAAGAGAGAATCAGTTTTATTTAGTTTTTCATGTGGCTTTTTGTAGTCCAACACTTCATCGTGTATATGGTGCTGGTGTTCAAACCTGCGTCCTCGTGCACACCAGGCAAGCACCGTAACCACTGAGCCACTGCTCCAGCCCTGGGAAGCATTAGTTTTAATCAGCAAACTATCAAGGTATTTACGATTTTATCTTTGATAAGATTTCATTAAAGTAAATGTAATACATGCCTCATTAAAGAAATATTATAAAGTGCCAGGTTCCTATTTATATCAAACTGAATACTCAATTCTTACTACCTAAAATGTTTTTAAACTTTTTGAATTTGTTAAGAAGACAGTAACAACTTTTATGATAAATACAACATTTCAAAATTGTCTGAAAGTAGTTTCAAAGTAGAAAGTTAATACAGACCTTCCTTAGTGATATTGTGAATTTGAATCTAAGCCACCACAAAAGAGGGAACGCCACAATAAAGCAAGTCACATACATTTTTTGGTTTTCGCATGAAGCATCTAAAAGTTATGTTTATTCTGTCATGTTTTGAGTGGACAACAGCATTATGTCTAAAACAACAGTGTACATACTTTAATTTTAAATAATTTATTGATAGAAAGTGCCAATTGTTACCTGAGTCTTTAGCGAGGCATCGTCTTTTTATTGACAGAGGGTCTTGTCTCAATGATGACAGCTGCTGGCTATTCAGGGTGACTATGGCAACTTCTTACAATAAGACAACAGTGAAGTTGCCACATCAAATGAGTCTTTCACAAGAGAGTCCATTATAGCGTGTCGTACTGTTGGCATTTTACCCACAGGTGGAACTTCCTTCAAAACTGTAGTTGATCTTCTCAAACCCTGCCACTGCTTTATGAATCAAGTTTGTATTTTAAATCCTTGGTTGTAATTTCAGTAATGTTCACAGGATCTTCAGTAGGAGTAGATTCCATCTCAGGAAACCACTTCCTTTGCTCATCCATAAGAAAGAACTACTCATCCGTTAGGTTTTGCCATGAGTCTGCAACAATTCAGCACTATTCTCCGGTTCTAATTCTAACTCTAATTCACTTGCTACTTCCGCAATATCTGTGTTTATTTCCTCCACCGAAAGCTGAACCCCTCAAAGTTATCCATGAGGACAGAGTCATTCCCCACATTCCTGTTAGTGTTTCCATTTTTGCCCCTTCCCATGAAACTCAAATGTTCTTAATGACATGTGGAAGAGTGAATCCTTTCCAGGTTTTCAATTTATTTTGCCCAGACCCATAAAATGAATCACTATCTGTTGCAGCTAAAGTCTTAGTAATATATTTCTTAAGTAATAAGACTTTAAAGTTGAAATTATTCTTTGTTCCATCTGCTACAGAATGGATTTGTGTTAGCAGATATAAAAGCAACATTAATCTCGTTATATAGCTCCATCAAAGCTCTTGGCTGACCAAGTGCATTGTCAAAGAGTAGCAATATTTTGAAAGCAATTCGATTTATTTTTCTGAGTAGTAGCTCTCAGCAGTGGACTTAAAATATGCAATAAATTGTGTTGTCAATTGATAACTGCCATCCAGGTTTTGTCCCATTTATACAGCACACACTATGTAGATTTAGTATCATTTGAAAAGGCCAAAGGATTTTTGGAATGATAAATGAGCATTGGCTTGAACCTGAAGTCACTATCTTTGACAGCCCCCATAAGAGAGCCAGCCCATTTTTTGAAGTGGTAAGGCCAGGCCTGGACTTCTCTCTAGCTATGAAAGCCATAGATTGCATTTTCTTCCAAAATAAGGTTGTTTCATCTACTGTGAAAACCTGATGTTTAGTGTAGCTACCCAAGTAAATCAGCTTTTCACGGCTATGACCAAAATACCTGATAAGAACAACTTAGAGGAGGAAAAGTTTGTTTTGGCTCATGGTTACAGAGGTTTCAATCCACAGCTGGCATATTCCATTGCTCTGGGCCTGACAGGAGATAGAGTATCATGCGGGAGGGTGTGGCAGAGGAAAGCTGCTCAACTCACTGCAGCCAGGGAGCAGAGAGAAGAATTAGGAACAAGATGGATAATCAGTCCCCAAGGGCATGTGACCTACTTTCTCAGGCCGTGTCCTACCTGCCTACAGTTACCACTCATTACTGTGATCTTTTCAGGTTATTGAGTCATCAAATAGATTAATCCACTGATTAAGTGACAGCTACACAATCTGATCTCTTCATCTGTGAACCTTCCTTATTGGATATCACATGACCTTATTGGGGGACATATCACATCCAAATCATAATACCATCTTCATTAATCATCTTAGCTAGATCTTCCTGAAAACATGCTGCAGCCTCTACATCAGCTCCTGCTGCTTCATCTTGCACTTTGATGTTCTGCAGGCAGTTTCCTTCCTTAAACCTCTGAACCAACCTCCATGAGCTTCGCTCTTCTACCGCAGCCTCCTCACATCTCTCAGTCTTTGATACAGCTGAAGAGAATTAGGACCTTGCTCTGGATTAGGCTTCAACTCAAGAGAATACCGTGGCTCCTTTGACCTCTGTCCATACCACTAAAACTTTCTGCATATCAGTAACAAGGCTGTATAGCTTCCTTAGCATTCTTGCATTCACTGGAGTAACATATTGGATTTCCTTCAAGAACTTTTTCTTTGTATTTACAACTTGGTTAACTGGTACAGGGGACCCAACTTTCAAAGGATCTCATCTTTCCTCATTAAATGTCATCATTTCTACATTTTTATTTCAAGTGAGAGACATGTGACTTTTCTTTGACCACTTAGAGGCCATTGTAAAGACTAATTTCAATCTTGTTGCATCTCAAAGAATAGGAAATCCTGAGGAGAGGGAAAGAGATATGGAAAGGCTAGTTGGGGAATCAGTCAGCACAATCACATTTATCAATTAAACGTTCAGTCTTACACAGGCACAGTTCATGACTCCCCAAAACAATTACAATAGTAACACAAAGGTTACTCACCCATCGCATATCACCATAACAGGCAAAATAATAGTGAAAAAATTTGAAATATTGAGATAATTACTGAAACAGGTACAGAGACACAAGGTGAGAAGGAAAAAAATGGTACCAATTGACTTTCTCAAGCAGGGTTGTCACAAACCTTCAGTAGGAAAAAAAAAAGAAAAAAGGGTGATATAAAAAAGAAAATAAAGCCCACAATGTTAGTGGAACTCAATAAAGGAAAGCAAAAGAGGTATGCCTGTAATTGATTTTGCTTAATTTCTTATCAGCTAGGAACTTAAAAAGAAAACATTTATTTTATTCAATTAAATATGATGCATCAATGGAGCACAGTTAGGAGGAGGAATATGGATGCTGTGACCAAATTTAATGCATATCCACAAAGTACCTAAATTCCCTGAACAGCCTGCAAATCTGCTGGTCCAGGCTTAAGTCCCTGGTACATAAATCTTTTACTTGAAGGGTATATTTGTACATTTATTTTTTTAAGAGAAAGAGGGAGAGAAAGAAATAACTGACTTTTATTTATTTTTCTTCTGGTTCTGGTTTCTCTGACATCCAGTTGTGTACCTGGTGCTGGGGTTCAAACTCGGGTGCTCGCACATGCCAGGCAAGCACTCTAACCACTGAGCAACCGCTCCAGCCCATATTTTGTACCTTTTAAAATGTATTTGGATAAAAGTTTTTTCTTCATACCTTTAGTGGATCAATCAAATATAAAAATTTTATATACTCTTCAGAAAATGAAGGTCAGCAAAAAAGAAAAATCTGAGATCTCAAGCTCTGCATTCTGAAGTTATCAAATTGAAACTGTGTCCACAGAGGAGAGAGATTTATTGCCTTTGGTTTAACACTATGAATTCATCCTAAAATGGAAATTTGGAAACATTTGGAACTGAAAAGATGAGTGTAAGTAAACTAATCTAAACTCTGTATTGCACAAAATACCACAACAACAAAAAAGTGAAGTATTGTGAGTTTGAGAAAGTTTTATAAGGTTGAAATGCTAAGTTTAGCTAAGGTAAATTTACCATCCAAATAACCAGATAATAAATTGGAAAAATAAGCAAAAATCTTTAAATCTTTTACAAACTTTCCATGGGGTCCACATCCTATAATATTCACAGCCCTGGGTAATCTAGCTTCCTGCATTGTTTATTTTTCCTTGTGTAGCATTAAGCAAATAGTACATGGAACCAGAAACAGGTGATCAAAAAGTCAAAGAGACAGATACCTTCTAATCCAATTCCTTGAAAGTATTTATGTGAACTTTTTACAGAATTTATACCAAGCTCTAATCAATCTAAACCTTACATCATGTTAGATTGAGATACTGTAATATTTTTCTGAAGAAATCAAATAACATTTAGTTGAAAACATCTGCTGATTCCTGATTCCTGTTCAATGCAGTTCCCTCATTGTACCCTTCATCCCTGTAAAAAAAAAAAATACTGCAGATTGGCTTAAACTACTTCTCAAAATGCTAGAAATTGGAAGCCCAAGATCAGGGTACTAGCATAGTCAGGGGCTTGGCAAAGGCCTTGCTTTTGTGCTGCAGGGTGGCTTCTCCTTGTCCCCTTACCTGGTAAAGAAAACAGAGAAAGCAAGATCTTCCTTGCCTTTTTATGAGGCACGAATCCCCTATTAGGGCTTCACCTTTATGAACAAAAACGCTCACCTCCAGGTACCATTACATTGGTGAGTCAGATTTCAGCACCTGAATTTTGAAGAGGCACAGCCATTCATACCTCAGTAAGATGTAACCACCATACTGAGTTGAATGTTTGTCATTTCAAAGAATATGTTTATCTTATATGTTTACCACAAGCCTATTATGCATAAAAATAGTGTTGTTATCATGATGTTTATATAGCATAGTTAATTACTATGGACCTATATTTTTAGCTTTCTGCTTACTGACAAATTTTCTTTTTTTTTTTTCTTTTTGGTATTGGAGAGGTACTTCACCACTGAGCCACACCCCAACCCTCCTTTTATACATATACATATCTATATATATATATTATTTTGAGACGGTGTTTTGCTAAGTTGCTTGTGGCCTTACTAAGTTGCTGAGGCTGGTTTTGAACTCACAATATTCCTACCTTAGCCTCCCAAGCCTTTGTAATTACAGGAATATGATATCACACCTGGCTTACCATGTTTTTAATATTTCCCAATACAAATTGTACTGAAAGCAAAAAGTGTATGTTTTATCAGGCATATGTTTAAGTGTCTATAGTATATATGAATCTTTGTCACAGACTTGAACTGAGGGTACCAAGGTATCAAGGTAGTCTGATGGCAGCCTGGCGGAACACATGGGACGCCGAGGAGAAGTGCCTGCGAGCAGTTACACAGCCAAGTCACTCAGATGCACCCCTGCTCCACAGATAACAGCTGCTTTTTTTTTTTTTTAAGAGAGGGAGAGAGAAAGAATTTTTTAAAATATTTTATCTGGCCTCTGCTTCTCCAACACTTAGTTGTGTATGTGGTGCTGGGATTTGAACCTGGTTCCTCCCACATGCCAGGTAAACACTCCAACCAGTGAGCCACCACTCTAGCACCCTAATAGCTGCTTTTGATACTCATTTCTATTAATCTTTAGTTTCACAAAAACAAGTACGATGACTCATACATGTTTTGGGGAGTGATTTACAGAAGTGCAGCTGAATCCTTTCTTGCTAAAGATTAAGTAGATTAAATTAAGTTGTTTAAAATCCCTCAGTTTCAACTCAATAAATACTATGGTGAGCGCTAAGGGGTCAGAGTTGCCCTGTGAGCCCCCTCTGCATCCAAATTGTTATTCAAGTCTTCATTTCATACAGAAGTCCAAGCATCTATAGCTATTGGTGACAAATATTAAAATTTTACTAGATGTTTTTAGTTGCTTTCCAAAATAGGGTACCAATTTGCACTCCTACCATAAACATAAGATAATATTCACCAATACGAGGCATTTGCATATTCTAAAGATTCTGATAAGCTTGATACATTTAATTTTTGTTTTCTATGAAATTTTTGAAATTCCATTATTTTTAATAAGTTTTGACAAATTTTCATGTATTGTTAACCATTTAGATTTCATGTTTTGTAAATTACATGCATTTCCTTTTCATTCAGATCTTTGGTTTTTCTTATATTAGGTATGAAATCTCATATTTTTGTTAGGGAAGGAAGTATTAGAAACATCATAATTGAGAGGTCAATGATAAATGTTGATAATTTTGTAGGAGAAATACGTTTCAAAAGAAACATAATAGTCCTTTGTCTATTCTTGATATTTTCTCACCCTTTGAAGCTTAAAATTACTTTTATAAGTGTTATATAATAAACATTTACAGTTACAGTGCATTTACAGTTACAGTAGTAATTCTTACATTAGCAACTTATTTTTGATGTTTTAAATGCCATATGTAAATTAAATACCTAAAACTCACATATTCAATTCATTTATTTTTAAATTTTTATTTACTTAGTGTTGAGGTACAATAAATGCTACATGTTTAAAGTATACAGTTTGCTGGGTAAGATAGCACATCCCTATAATCCCAGAGACTCGGGAGTCTTAGGCAAAAGGATCACAAGTTTTAAGCAAGCCTCAGCAAATTAGCAAAACCCTGTCTCAAAAGGGTGGGGTAATTAGGGGGGCCCTAAGGGGTAAATCTAATTTTCAGAATATAAATGTACTATATTGTTTTGTTGGAATACTAAAAAATAAAAAAAAATCATAAAAAGGGCTGGGGAAGTAGACCAGTGGCAAATTTCCTTGGCTTCAATCCCTAGTACCAAATAAATAATTACATAAATAAAGTATATGATTTTAATGGATTTTTGACATGTATATACATCTATGAATTCTTTACCACTATCAAAGAAAAACATTTTTATTAATCCAGAAATATCACTGTGCTGCCTTGTATTCCATTACTCATTTTCTCTCTGCACCAGACAATTACCAGTTTTCTGTCACTAGATTTAATTTATAATTTCTGGAATTTTGTATCTATGTAGTCATATAACATGCACTTTTTTGCAGTCTTTAGTTCACTGTAGTGATATTTATAGTCATCCATGTGGTAGTTGTGTGCACACTACACGTTCTAGTCGAGTGTGCACTGACAGCTTAATCCTTGCTTCTGAGTTGGATTCCATTGAGTGTATGTATCCTGATGTTGTGCATGCATTCACTGTTGATGCACATTTGGATTGCTTCCAGTTTGAGTTATTTATTTATTCACACAAATCTTCCGTGAATGTTCGTGGATGAAACTTTGCGTGGACATATTCATTCTCGTGGATGCACTCCTGAGAGTGGAATGGCTTAGTCATGTGGCAGGTATTTATCTTTTCATAGGGCTGACAAATTCATTTCCAAAATTGTTGTACCATGCTACATTTTCACTAGCATTGTAGGAGATTCCTGTGTAATATCCTGATCAATATGGAGTGCAGCTGGGACTAATTTTTATGGTAATTTCTCAGTATGACTTTTAAAATTTAAACACCAAATTCAAGTGAAAATAAGCCAAAATTTGGGAATTCCGAGAGGACACTTTTCCTTATCTAACCTGAGCAAAGGCCTGGTCAGATAACATTTGTCTTTATCTTCCTATGCAGGGGTTGGGCTAATTTTGTCCTCACATCCATTGATGGTTTAGCATTTCAAAGGACCGTGCTTAATAGAACCCTTTTCTAACTCCCTAACTTTCATGGTCAAGACTCATTTCCTATATGTACCTGAGTTGCCAGACTATTAAATCACCAACACGTATTACCTTCCATTCTAACAAATTTCCAAGTTCTACCCTTCTCCCAGTATCTAAAATCTTTTTTCCTGAACTGTTTGCCTTTTTGCTACCCAAATCTCACCCCGGAAAAACTAAATCAAACCCTTTCATTACACTTCATTTATGCATATATACTATATGTGTAAGTTCAACAGCAAAACTCCTAGCTGATTAACCCAATATACTGCCTACTATTTGCTTTGGTGTCAGCTAAACAGCTAAATTAGAAAAGTAGACTGAAGGAAAAGACTTAGAACAGCACTATTCACAATAGCAAAGAGGTAGATGTGTTTCCCCAATTAATTGATGAATGAGTAGATAAAGTGTGGTATAGACTTAAATGAAATACTACTCAGCTCTAGTAAAGAAAATTTTTGTCCTACATTACAACATGGATGAGCCTTAAGAATAAGCCAGTCACAAAAAGACAATACTAAATGATTACACTTTAATGAGGCATATAAAGCAATAAAAAATTCAAAGAAACAGAACAGAGAATAGGGGTTAATAAGTGCTAGAGAAAGGAAGAAAAGTTATTTAATGGGTATGGAGTTCCAGATTTAAAAGATGAAAAAGTTCTAGAGCTCTGATTCATACAATGCCAATATACTTAATACTATCAAAGTGTACCCTTAAAAATAATTCAGGTTGTAAACTTCTTACGTGTTTTTACCACAGCAAAATGTAAGCAAGCTTTGGGATAGCTCCTTTCTATCAATTCTGAGAAGCCGTCTTCCTGTTTCTTCTGATCTAGGGAGATTACTAACTTTTCCCAAAAATATTGGCATCCATATTTAGTATTTAAGAAAGGTTTTGAGCAACACTAACAACAGTAGTTTCACTATGATGAATTTTTCAATGCTGAATGAAGTCAAGAGAATATGAAAAGTTTTGCACTCACTGTGACCTCTACTCTGATGTTCAGATTCCATTGCTAAAAGGGTTGCTGAGTTTCCTACTTACCAGATGTCAGCTGAAGCATGAGATTCTATTTAGCTTAAAGGTAACTCCCTCCACACTTTCTTTATCAGCAATGAAATTCAAAGGAAATGGCTTGCTGTGAATTATGACAAGTTTATTTTATGGGATAATTGTGCATATTTGCATCTAAAAATCTTGAAACGTATCTTTAAAAGTTAATTACCTTAGTTCATAATGCTTTTGCAAATATGAAAACAAAAAATAAGTAGACTCTGATTCATATATCCTAAAGCAGAAATAATACAAGTAATTTTATCTTAAATATGTATGGAATTGTATACACATATGGACATATACATGTGTATTATATATATACATACAGATATTTTATGTGTAATATCAAGATAAGTTGCTGTAACATACAAGTCATTTTTTTCAGACTGTCATGGTGAAAGCAGTTATTAAATTTTCTCTATTAACTTCCAACTACAGATTGTAGATGTTTTCTGAGGAATAAAAGGAAGGGCCCATTAAAAACTTTTCAGTGTATTCAGTATCTTTAGTCTTTTTGCACAATCATTTTATGGGATACCTCTTCCGAATAGTTTCTTCTATAAATCCAAATTTGTATTTTTGAGTTCCTTGTAAAGTTCGCTCAGCAGGATGGATTTTTGAGCTTAAATTTTGAGGAAAGAGAAAAAAATATTCCTGTAAGTAAAATTCTTTAATAAACAATTTTAGGGATCTGATACCAGATGGTAGATTTTTCAGACTTTGCATCTTTCCTTCTTGAGAACTTTCAAGAGTTGATCTGCTCTTTCCAGTGACAGTGATACCCTAGTGATAAAATATACTCTGCCTGCTCCTTCCTTACACTTTCAGTTTACTTTAAAGATTACAATTAATACTTATACTTTTTATTAATTCTGAGTCATTCTAAGAGTAGAGTTCTTTGAGGTTGCAGAAGTCAAGTGGCTAGAAATTTAGAAAGTGATAGAGTTATATTTGTGGCATAAAAATGGTTTATAAAAGTACACTGTTTCCTAACAGTAAACGTAAAATAAACTTTCGAAAAGCCATATTTCATCTAATAGTCCTAAAGTTTTCTATAGAGGTTTTGGATTGCTGCCTGCCCCCATTCCCACATTCTGATTTTGTCCACACTGATCTCATCAAGTTTACAGTATATAGATCAAAATGCAAAAATTAATTTTATTTCTGTAAGCAATGACTGAGCATAAGCAAAGCAAATGTGATATGAACATTTATAATCATTCTTTTCTAATCATAAATTTATAATCATTCAAAAATGCTTAGGAATCTCTAAATACATAATGCAAGCTAAGATAAGCAAATATGAAAACATAAGTATAAATCAAAACATTTACAAGACTTGCATGCTGAAAACTACAAAATATTAATTTAAAAATATTGTCACCAATTGTGGAGAGTCATGATGTATTCATGGGTTGAAGCACTCAACATTGTAAAAATGTCAATTCTATAAGGAAATCTCTACTTTGAATCCCTAGAAATTTTGAAAATATAGACAATATTTTTCTAAGATTTTGCATAAAAATGTTTGCCAGAAAAAAAAACCTTTTTAGAGGAAAACAGGAAAGAAAAATCTTTGAGAATTAGGACTTGGTAAAGTTTTGAAGTTTTAAAACATGATTGAAAGCATGATCTATAACAGGACAAAAAAATTTAAATTAACTTTATTAATATTCCAAATTTTCTTGTTAAGCAAGCAGTCTTGTTAAGAAAATGAAAAGGTTGGAAAAATATTTGAAAATGATGCATATAACAAATGATTTTTCCCAGAATTTATAAAGATTCTTAGAATTCAACTGTAAAAACAAACAATACGATTGGAAAAGAAGCAAAGCCTATGGAGAAAAATTTTATATGGATGGGAACAAAAACCAGAAAAAGATGTTCAACATCACTAGCCACCAGGAAAATACAAATTAAGACCACAAAGAGATATCACAAAACATATATTAGACAACCCAAAAGGAGGAATAGTGACTTTCCAACATTTTGGCAAAGAAGCAATGAAACTGAATCTCATTCATTCCTGGTATGAGCATAAAATAGGAAAACCATTCAGAAAAACAGCAGTTTCTTTGAAAAACTAAACATATTCCTACCATATGAGTCAGTAATCACATTGCTGGGCATTTCTCCCAGATTAATGAAAATTTATATTTCAGCAAAAGTCTGTATGGAGATGTTCGCAGAAACTTTGTTTAAAAACAAATCCTTAAACAATGAAAATGTCTGTAATTAGGTAAATGGTTAAACAAAATATTACATCCATTCATGGAATACTCCTCAACCAATGAAAAGTAATAATTAATACATAGGACTTGGATAAATCTCAAAGGTGTGAGTTAGTGTCTCAGGAAAGCAGGGAGCTGAAGCTCCACACCTTGGTTCTTGTGTTCCGATGAAAGAAAATTTGAAGTCAGACACCAAAAGTCATGCAAGATAATTTTATTATAAGTGAAAGAGAGGTGAAAGTAAAGTACAAGCAGAGTAAGGCTCAAGCAGAGAGCACTCTCAAGAGAGAGTGGGCTGTCTCTGAGCAGAGAACGACAAAGGAGACTGCTGTCTCCAAATTTATTGCTGTTTTACGGTTGAATTGAAAATTGAGGTCCTCTTTCAACAATCTTAGCCAATCAGGTAGGTGTTCAACTTCTCCTTCACATTGGGCGGTGGAGTTTTTTTATTTTAATTGGTCCTCTCCAGAACTGTCACGGTGGCATCCTATTTAAGTGGGCTTCATCTACAAGTCAATCCCATGTTAATGCGGGTGTTAGGGTCAATAATGGTCAAAAGTTACCTCAGTGTGCCTGCCCCTGCTCTAATTACAGAATACCTCCTTCTGAGCAAGTCAGAGACAGCTGGCACCAGTAGCTTTTAGTTTCATCTCAAGTTTTATGGGTCCTGGCAAGGGATAGTCCTGAAGATTCTTTGTTCTTGAGCCATCTTCCTCCCTATTATCTTTTTTTCTTTTGTTTATCCTCAACATTTGTATACTAATGTTTTTCCATAGCTTATCTGTCTTGGCAGTAGCTTAAAGAAAACCTCAAGAGTAAACCTGTGGCCTTGGCAAGTATTTATTTCACTGCTCATTCCTAGCTACTACCTAACATTAGGCTGAGTCAACAAATACCAAAGATCTTATGCTATATTAGTTCAAGTATATCACATTATTCAGAATACAAAAGTTTAAACATTGCCAGGAGGTAGGATGACTGGGGGCCAACAGATGGCTATGACGATAAAGGGGTGGCACCAAGGAGGTGTTTGTGGTGATGACATGGTTGAATGCACAGAGTTAGTGATACTTGATTGCAGTGGTGTGTGTTCTAATCTTCACAGGCGAAAAAATTAGAAACACACACAATGTCCTTTTTTTTTTTTTTTTTGACATTGTATCATCATTATGAGGCAGGGAGTAAGTTAGGCAGTCAGTGTAGGCAAAATGATGAGCGTCAGTAAGGAGGAATTTGGCTGACAGTCATTTTTTTCTAAGAGGGCAAAGAGCATCCGCTGTTACAACCCCCATGCTAACGAAGTCCTCTGCTGATAAAGGTGCTCCTCAGCCCAGGACAAAAGACTAGATCAGCTCAGAGCTTCTGAGCCCTGCTCTCAGGAAAGAGGGAGGGAAGGCTATGATTAATCAAAGGGGGAGAATCTTGAGAGACTATAAGAAGGATGAGCCAGACCATCTTTTTGATTTCTCGGCTCCGAGACTCCTTTCTCATGGAGAAGTCTTTTCTTTCTATCCTTTCTTAAATAAACTGTGTTTTCTCTGCCTGTCTTGGTATCCCTTGGTTTCATTTTTCAATTCCAAGAGAACAAGAATCCAACATCCACAAAACCGGCATCAATTATATAAAAACTATAAAAGGTATATTGGACTTACCTATGGTACTTTTGCAGCTTTCTGTGAATCTGAAGTTATTTCAATATAAAAATTAAAAAATGCACAGCCAGGCACGGTTGCAGATGTCTGTAATCCCAGCAGCTCAGGGTGCTGAAGCAAGAGGGTTGCAAAGCCAGTCTCAGCAGTTCAGCAAGGCCTTAAGGAGCTGAGAGACCACATCTCAAAATTAAAAAGGATGGGGAATGTGACTCAATGATTAAGTGACTTGGGATTCAATCCCTAGTAACAAAATAAATAAATAAATGCACAAGAAGAAACTAAGAGGCTTTTACCTTCCATTAGTGACAGAATACTATGAATCAGACTAATAAGACAGGGAGAAAGTGTCTTGGAATTTTGGGTTGATAAGAGGAAACCAGTTCTTTTTAAGAGGACAAAGAATGACTGCTGCTCCTAATGAACAAATATACACATCAATTTGACATCCGCAATGCTAGTAAGGAGGGTCTGCAAGGAACGTGCCAACCCATGCACTCCCTTCTGCTAACAAATGCAGTGTTCCTTCTGCTGAAAAAGTGCCTGTGGGATAGGCCAAAGACTGGATCTAGCCAGTACTTCTACCTCCAGGCTCTAAGGCCTGTGAGAGAAAAAAAGATTATAAAACTATAAAAAGGGTCAGTCCAACCTTCTCTTTGGCTCTGTCCCCTTCTCCCACTCTGGGGGAAGTCTACTCTTTTCCCTCTGCTTTGCTTTCTGTTATTTTCTTAAAATAAAATCTGTCTGTAATGCTTACCTTGGCATCCCTTGGTTTCATTCTTGGACTCTGGGGAGACACAAATCTGACTTCCACCAAACTAGTATCAATCACTGACCTGCTTGATGAGACAGTTACAAAATTCAAAATTTTAGAAAAAAACAAAACAAACAAACAAAAAAAAAAAACAAAACCCCTAGGTCTCTGAAGAGATTGGAGACTACAAAAAGGACATGTCACTTGTTCTTGAGATTGTGGGGGAAAACATGTAGATCCTTACTTTTAATAATGATTTAGCTTGGGACTGGAGACATGGCTAAACGGTTTTGGTGCTTGTCTGGCAAGTGCGAGTACACAGGTTCAAACTCCAGCACGTACAAGACGAAATTTCTGAGCAATGAAACCACACGAAAAACTAAATAAAATCTATTCTCTCTCTCTCTCTCCTTCTCTCTCTCTCCATCTCTCTCTCTCTCACTGTCCCTCTCTCTTAAAAAGCTGTAGTTGTGTGTGTATGTTCTCCTGAAGGAAGTGTTAATACAGCCTTGCATAATTGAGATAAGTCCAAATTTACTGTGGTATAGAATTCTTTTTATATATTGTTGGATTCAATTTGATAATATTTTGTTGAATGCACAAAGGTACAATGCCAATGTTTAGTTTCAGTTTTATAATTCTAGCCTCAAGGAATGGCTTAAGAACTACTCCCTCTGCCTTTATTTTTCTAGAAGAGATTTTAGACAACTTATCATTTCCTCCTTAAAATTCTAATGAAGCTCACCAGTGAAACCATCTGGGCAGAATATTTATGACTAAAATCTTTATTTTCATAAAAAAATTCCATAACTTGAATGTTTTATTGGTGGAGTCTATCAATGTTGTAAGAAATAAACAATACCTGTATTACAAAGACACTTCCTTCTCACAAAATTTGAGGATGAGGAAACATTTCCCAGTATAGCATATGAAACTAAAACCATAATGTTGATTTAAAAACCTGATATCTTAGAGAAATAAAATTGTGATAACTAGCACTCATGGGCAGAGTTGCAAATATTCTCAAAAATATTATCAAATTAAAATGCAACAATATGAAAAAAGAATACTGTATCATGATCAAGGCTGTTTCCCCATGAATTAACTTAAAATTTAAGAATCAATCAGTGTGATTCATAATAATAAAATAATAAAAATACTAAAGGAGACAAATCAGTAGATGTTAAAGAATTGTCATAAGTCAGCACTAATATGTAGCAACATTTCCTGACAAAAAGAAACAAAGGAAATATTTTAGCATTAAAAGGACATCTGATGCCACCAAACAAAACAACATTAAAAACTAAACATATTTAAAGATGAAGAATTAGAAGAAAAAATATTTTTACCATCACTATTTTTATTCAATGTTGTACAGATATTTTTACATTGTCAAGAAAAAAATTAAAAAGCATGCATATTTACTTTGTCCATTTATCCACTGTTGAATACATTGACTGATCCCATGTCTTGGCTATTGTAAATTGTGCTCAATAGCAGGTATGTTTTAGATGAGAAATTTCAGAATTTTATCTACCAAAAAAAAAAAAAACAATAAAATCCTCTCATTTATGGGAACATGAATGGAACTGGAGGACATCATATTAAGTGAAATCAGGCATAGAAAAATGAATACCATATGTTCTCATTCATTTACAGAAGCTAAAAAGCTGATCTTATAAAAGTATAGAATAAAGGTCCCTGGAGACTAGGAAGAGAAGGGGAAGGGGAGACAGAGATTGCCTGGATAAGGGAAACTAAATATGGTTAGAAAGGAGGAATTAGTTATAGTACTCTATAATAGAAGGATAACTATGATCTATAATTATTTATTATATATT
>PVKS010021830.1:0-34624 GCA_004027875.1 Aplodontia rufa | reverse complement strand
TAGTTATACATAATAGTTGAGTTCATTTGGACATCATCAACCATGCGTGGAGTTTAATTTGCTTCATTCAGTTCCAGGTCAGGCAGTTTGGTTTTTGAAATCTCCATCTCTTCTTCCTTTATCCTTCCCCTCTTCTTGTGTTTCCTTCACACGTCTTTGCTCCTCAAAGCCAAAGTCTGTTCTTTTGGTAGTCTCCCTCATAAAATCTGCTTGCAACAAATTATAAAAATTGAAGAAGAGCCAAAAGTGTAAATAAGCAATTAGACATAAATTAATGCTTCCCGCCCCTGCGGGAACATTCGCATTCTAATATGAACTGAACTGTGAGCGAACAGACTGGATCCCTAAAGGTGCTGTGTCTGGTGTCAGGCAGCTCATATGCAGAGCTTCCTGACATGCAGAGGGCTTGACAGGAGCCCCAGTCAATCCTCTCATCTCCCACCATGGTTAGTCCTAGGAAAATGGTGAAGAGAGGGGATGAAGGGAAGCCCAAAGAAGAGATAAAGGAATGAGACCTAGTTTTCTTAAGTTCTTCCATGAGTCTGGCCTGTGCTAGGCATTGCAGTGGTAACTTGGTTAATCCTCACAACGGTTCTGAGAGGTGACATTATTAATACTCCCCACTTCCCTGTCTTTATTAATAGCTGTGAAAACAGAGGTCATGTGGGCAAGCAGTTGCCTGAAGGTCATATATATGGCTAAGAAGTAACCAGTAAACCAAGGATTGAACCCTGTACAGCCTAGCTTTCACAGCCACATTTCCATTAAATATTTCTGCTTCTAAAAGCAAACGAAGTACTTTTTTCCCAAAAAATATGATAAAAGTGTTATAAAGCAATAAAGAGAAACAATCCAAAAATAACTCTGTTGAGGTTACTGATGGCTGGGGAGAGGGAAATGCAAAATGTTTTCTATGGAGGGTTTCCTCTGAGGATCACTTTCCCTGGCTGTCTGGTCGTGTGAAACCATAGCTTCCCTAATGGCTTGGAGCCGAGTGTGTCCTTCTTTCTGTAAAGGGCAACTTCAAGTTCATGGAATAGTTTATTTGAAGCTAGTGGGTACCAATTCCAGGCAGCAAGACACTACTTTCAGAGACTAAATTAGCTTTCCTCAGAGTCACAGCAAAAAGCAATACAATTAAATTGATTACCTTGAAGTGCCTGACTGGTTTTTTTGTTGTTCTTGTGATTTCTTGAACCAATTTGTTCTCCCAGCAGTATCACTGTCAAGGCAGCTTGTCTGTTGTGTATGCTCGGCTCATGAAAAGGAATCATATGAATATAGACACAGACATCTAGTCTAGACCATTTTTTTTCTCAGAATACAATGATGGAAATTTCAAAGCATACTTATACCAAAGGGCTGGGAGTGGCTTAAAAACTTATTTCTTGAGATCTTTTGAACTAATTATATTATTTACATGAATACTGCCACTAACTGTCTGCAAGCTCATTTCTATTTGCTGATAGGGTATAGAAAGTTTGTGATAAGATCAAGACCATCTGCTGCCACCTAGCTTTTTCTATTTACATCTTCAGGAGTTTCCTCCATTGTCACAGAGATTTTTTTTAAAGAAACAATTCTTTCACCTCTCAGAGGGAGACACTTATAAAGGTATTGCAGAATCTCTAAATATATACATAGATATGACACTCTTCATCATTTTACTTGTGTCTGTATTCACATTAAAGTTAGTTCTTGGGTTAAAAATGATAAATATAGGTCATGGAGTTTAAATCCATTGCATATCTTAAGCATAGCTCATTTATAGGAGAGAAAATGAAAAGCATATTTTCAATGGCAATATAACCGTCAGCAAGACTGTGAAATAGATGCAGTTTTTCTTTACCATTCTTTTTTCCTGGGTTCTGGGAACTTTCTAATTTTCACAGCTATCTCCACTGTGAAATGGATATTTTACTGTCAGAAGAATAGCAGGGCTAGTTCTCATGCTCTGTGCTCAGAAAGGCAACCTGACAGCTTCACTACTACTGATATTTCTTGAACACCTCTACCACGCCAGGACTGGGCTGGGCTCTTTCCAGACACAACAGTGAACAAATGAGACATGGTTCTGACTTCAGGAGCCTTTAAAAAATAAATAAATAAAACGGTTGGGGAGGCAAACATTAAACACAGCATACAACTAAATGCATAATGACATATAATGCATTGGAAGCCAAAGGAAAAAGTCCCAAACAAACCAGTTAATATGTGGGTAAAAAAAATCAAAGTTTCTATGAAAAAATAATGCATAAGCTGCAAAGCAAAAGCTGAGCAGAAGTTAGCAAAGTGAAAAGCAGAGGGAGTAGTTTAAGGAACTGGGAAAGACACATACCCAGGATATTTCAAGAAGACATAGGAAGAACCAGGTGATTTTTGTCATTCCTACTGTAGTTGACTGATAGGTTAGTATCTGCCATGAAAGACAGACAATAATTCAGTTGGTTAATATCAGACTTTTCTGTCCAGGAATGAGGATGTGAGGTGATAGCCTGCTTAAAATTATGTTCCCATGTTAAAACCAGTCTCCTTTCTTTGCAAACCTAGGTTTTTATGCATAACTAATGTAAATCTGAACACTGCATAAGCCTTGTGTTTACAGTGCCAGCTCAACTGCAGTAAATCAAGAGCACCTCCTCCAACTTGTTTTCCCTAATTCCTTCCCTTCAAGCTCCTTTTTATCCGACAAATTGATAATCCTGAAAAGATTCTCAGGCTTCTATAGAAAGAGCATTCTGTATTAAATTTGGCACCGTTCAGAAACGTAATTATTTTGTGCATTTTACGAGTAAACCTCATACCTAAAATGGAGCCCTAAACATGTGAGGATGCCAATTACTTAAATAAGTGCCAATAGTATTCCATTTAAGAATTTTTTTTAGCTTTGGATGAACATATTACCTGCAGTTTTAAGGATTTGCATATATCTTTTAACAATGTACCATTTTCATTATAGGCAATTGTATTTATCTAATGAGATTACTGTCCTGGGGTTTCAGTATAGCATAAAATGCCATTAGGGAATTAAAATTAAAGATAAATTTTCCCCACCCAATATAATCCTAGGAGGTTATTTACCAAAGAATCCTGAATCCAGCAGATCAAGGAAAAACTCCCCAAAGAGTGTTTAATTAGAACTTTTTAAAGCTCAGCAGGACTGGAAACAAAATCTCTTCATAAAAATGAATCATGCCTTGGGCTACGCAAATTACAGAATCTGAAGCCTAAAAGCATCATTGCAGCAGCTGATTTTAATTGCTCTGATAATGAGCCGGAGAGAGGCAGCCCAAGCCTCCTGAGTTTCTGTAGGAAATGAATGGGATCACTGCCAACAGTGGATCACAGTTACTAGGTCTTTTGCTCAGTAAGAACCCACCAAAAAGCAACTAGGCTTCAACATTCCATGCCATTCTATGCCTTCTTCATTTGTGTGAAGGACATTACAATAAGCTGCTAGTGAAGGCCATCGCAAGCTCCCTCCTTTCATTCTAGTTTGCAATGTAGCTTTTTTTCCTTAACATGCACAGAAGACAGTTAATGCCTGGGGTAAAAGAAAAATACTGCAGTTCAACTATAAAGAATGAGCATTACATAGATCCCCTTGTGGTGACTCATTTATGTGAAAACAGCCAACTCTTTCTCCTTTGCTTCCTTTTGACGTAGGGAAATGGATTTGTGGATTCATAACTGAATTTTGATTGGGGACAATGTTTTCCGGCCAGAGAGTTTCTTTTTGTGAAAAACTTGAACTTTAAACTGATATGCTTTGTATTTTCATTTTTTTTTTTAAGAAAGAGAGGGACAGTGAGAGAGAGAAAAAGAATCAATTTTTTTTTAGTTTTTCATGTGGCTTTCGTTGCTCCAACACTTCATTGTGTATGTGGTGCTGTGGTTAGAAGCTTCTACCTGCACATGCCAGGCAAGCACCAGAACTGCTGAGCCACCGCTCCAGCCCTGTATTTCCATTTTAAATGCTCTTAACTGTCAGTAACAGGTAACCTGAATTTACAATAGCCCAAATAAACAGGGATTTCTCCTAAGTGGGTGGCCACTGAAGGTGTTTCAGCTATTGTGTGATGCTATCAACATCTGTAGAGGGCTAGCATATGTGAAGTTTTTTGGTCTTTTCTTTATGATGATAAATGGTGACCACAGCTGTAGTCATCATGTCTGTGTTATAGGCAGTGAGAAGGAAGTCAGGAGGGGAAAGAGAAAGGAGCAGCTCCAATGGTTTCTATGCCACTTACCACTGGCCAGAACTATGCCACATACCTCTAATGTGAAAAGGCTGGGAAAATGAATATTTGACTTCCTTGTTTCTATAATAAAGGCAGCAAGAATGAAAGGGATTTCGAAAAGCCATGAACTAGCCAATTAAATCATTGACTACATTTGGCCTATGTAAATATGTAGCTTTTAAAGACTTAAGTCAATTTGTTAAGGTTGTTCCAGGACAGGGATACAGAGGGAAATTCTAAGATTTTTCATGTCAAATGCACAATAATCCTTGGAATGGGTAGAGTGGAAAATAAGTATGAAATTATTAAAAAGTGTCCTGAAGCCAGATCTTACAAAACATTAAGCAATCCAGTCATTGTGAATGAACCTCAAAGTTTTCCAAATCACAATATGTATAATAATAAGAGTATTTTTCCAGGCTTTCATAAATGTCATCAAAAATTGACAAAGAAATTTTACACACACACACACACACACACACACACATTATAATTGTTTAAAGTGAAAATTGTTATTTGGGAAAGAAAAAAAATATCAATCGAAATAACATTGCTGGATCTTGGTCATCAAGCCATGACCCATGTCATGTCTGTAAGCTGAAACAATAATTATTTGGGATATTTAAATCATATTAACCCCCAAAATATTGAAGTCAAACTAGTTGGATTTAATTAACTCAACAGGAACCCTCCCTTGAGGAACACTTGGGATTTAGTGACCTAGGAATCAAGCAGAGAAGGACAGAAAGATGATAAATGAAACAGGACAGTCAGGTAAATGGGCTAAGGCTCTGCCAATCTGGAATTGAGGTGTTGGGAAGGGTGTGTCTTAGGTTGCAGCAAGGTGGTGCTAAAGTCAACTAGCAAGCGATTAGATTTTTAAAGGTCAGTACCATTCTTGGAGAGAAAAAAGCTAAGTGGAAGCAATGGAAGTAGGAAATAAAAGCCTATGTTTGAGAAATCCAAAATGACTATGCTTTACTGAAATTGTAGGGAAGGAACTTGAAAACTTACCTGGATTGTAGAGGATCTGGAAGGCGGAGCTTTAATATGGACAGTAGGGCTGTGATTCTGAAGAAATAGACTTTAAGGATATATCTGTGACTATGGAACAGTATTTCTACAAATTAAGACAAATTTTCTGGAAAATAATATTCTTAGTTGGAAACATGTACTATAGAGAAAACATGAGTATTATGAACTGCATTGTAAACTGCATCATGTACCACCAAATTTTATATGTTGAAACCCCAATACCAGTTCCTCAGGATGGAACTGTATTTGGAGATGGGGCTTTTATAGAGGAAATTAAGGTAAAGCGAAGTCACTAGGGCAGGGTTTAATCCAACATGAATGACTGATGTCTTTGTAATTAAAGGAGATTATGACAACACATACACACACACACACGAGAGAGAGACAAAAAGAGAAGATGGCCATGCATGACCCAGAAAGAGAGGACTCTGGAAGAAACCAGTCCTGCTGGCACCTTAATCTCAAACTTGCAGCTTCCAGGATTGTGAGAATATAAATTTCCATCATTTGAGCCTTTGGTATTTTGTTATGGCAACTCCAGCAAAGTACATAATGAGCAATTATTATTTTTATTTTAAAACACAATGAGATCATGATGGGCACAGGGGCACATACCCAATCCAAGTGACACAGGAGGTTGAGGCAAGAGGACCACAAGTTCAAGAATAGCCTGGTCCATTTAATGAGAATTTGTCTCAAAATAAAATAAAAATGGCTGGGGATGTAGCTCAGTGGTAGAGTGTTCCTAGTTTCAATTCCCAGGACCCCCCCCCAAAAAGGTCATAAACTAAATTAAAAGAGATGAAAGTAGAAAAAAGGTAGATTATGAAAATACTTTATAGATGTCACATAGTTGACATTTGCATCTGGTGCCATGGTCTCCTCTCACTGTCCTTTAAAAGAGAAAAATGAAATGTGTGACAGATGCAAAGGCACTGAAGGTGTAGCTATGAGTGTCAGGGACGGGGCTGAGCAGCCAATGAATGAGCAGCACAGAGCCTTTCAGTTGTTGCAATAATATAACATGTCTGCACATGTAATTTCTTTTTTCAAGAAAGAGAATTGATTTTATTTAGTTTTTCATGTGGCTTTCGTTGCTCCAACACTTCACTATGTCCATGGAGCTGGGGTTTGAACCTGCGTCCTTGCACATGCCAGGCAAGTGGCATAACTGCTGAGCCACCCGCTCCAGCCCTGCACATGTAATTTCCATGTCAGAAAAAGGCCTTTATCTCAAAAGCAAATAAACAAAATAAAGTATTTTATTTCCCTAATGTCTTATGCTTAGGACTTCTCTTGAAAAAGAAAAAAAAATTGTTTTGTTTTGCTTGTTTTTTTACGGGGTGTTTTACACAGAGGTTAAAAACAAAAAAAGGAGATGTCTCAGGGAAAGGCGAAATGGTGCTTTGGATTCGTGTGAGCGTGAATATCTTGGATTAGAGTTCTTGTTGAGAATAAACCTTGAGCAGCTTCAGCATGGAAGGGGAGAGCATAAGATGCTGGCCCCTCCTTCTTCAGGAAAGAATGGTACAGGAGGAGGTAAGACAGTGCCAAGAAAAGCAGGTTGCTTGGGGACAGTTTGGGAAAAGGATCCAAACCATCTCACGATGTTGAAAGGATCTTATTTACCTTACAAGGGAAAGTTGGCTTCAATAACATATTTTGCTTCTGTGCCAGCTTTTGCTTGAACACTACCCTTTGGAGAAATGCGAAAAAAAAATTTAGAATGAGTTTTCTGTATCAGACAGTGCTCACTGCTTTTACCTCTTATTACTGAAATGTCCCTTTTGTCCCCAAGAGCAGTACTTGTCTGAGGTGCTAACATGAATTGTTTACATGTTCATTAATTAATGCGATGAATCCAGTAAAAATAGGGCTCCCAGTTTTTATCCTGAGGGCTTACAGAGGATAGCAACAACCTTCAGAAACGCACTGCATTTTTTATTTATAGAATAGCTTTGACTCATTTAATAATGCTCTGTAATTAATTTATAAATTACTTTTTGACTTTGCACAATTAAAAGTTAGCATTATGCTCCTGTAAATGAAAATATTTTTACTATTTCTAATATTGATTAATTTCCCTTAACGTGTTTGAGACTATTATATCTATAGATAAATAAAAATAAGTATGGTTAGAGAGACCCACACTTATAAGCTATTCATTTATTCCATACATATTTTTGCATGCCTACTCTACTGCAGATACTGATCTATATGTGGGAAAAGTAGAGAAGGAGAGAAGACTGCCTTTTACATTATAGTACATTGTTAAGTCCCAGTTGTAGGTGGGAGGAATAAAATAACACAAGATGATGAAGTAATTTTTAATTTTTAAAATCTTCTTGTTTTGTCCAAGAATGAGTACAGATGTGCTTAATTTTGTACATTTTGATACATAAAGTATTATCATAATTCAAATTATGACCTTCAGATATTATGCATATTAAGTAGAGATTAACATGTGTTTAGTTGTAAAATATTTAAAGATTTCAGAAAAATTTTTAGATAAAAGAGATCAACATGATCAGGCAGTGTAATTTCTTAGAACAGCTTCTTAAAGGAGTGAGAGAGTTCTCATTAGATTGAACAGATGCCTCACTGCAAGGTCCATGTCCATACTTTTTGCTAGGGGTGTCTCCTAGTGAATAACTCCATGAAAATACGTGCACAGAATTCCCATCTCTGCATGTGTACCTGAGTTTTGGCTCTGAATCACCAATGCTGATGTAACATGGGCCAATTTAGATAAGAACCAGCTCAAGGCCTTCCTTTCCGGCAGGTGTAGTCTCATGGAAAATCACCTTTGAATTCACCAATGACGCTACCGGGCTTGGCCTATGGGAAAATATGGAGGAAGTCCACGACTAGTCAGTCTCTTTCTCTACCTCGTTGTCTTAGGTTCCTTGGTGAAACATCTGCCTTTTTGTCAAGGGACTACACAGTCAGTGCCCACGTACCAGCCAATGACTGTGTGCAGAAGGCAAGGTGCCCACCACTGCAGGGGGGGGGGCGGGGTCTGCAGAGCAGATGAGCTGTTCATCTGGGCCCTTCCAGGCCTGCAGTTGGCTCAGATGAAGGGCTCAGGCTTATGATCTGCCAGAAAAATATCTGGCAATGAGTTCACCTCTTTTCTCAAATACAAATACTCTATTGACTTGATTCCTCAGAGATTTGTGAGAGTGCGAGGAAGTTCATTGTCCACCTTTAACGATCCTGAACTTCTAACGTGGTAATGGATGTGAAAGTGATTTTTTAAAACACAATGCAAATACAAGACACTTTCAGTCACTATTGCAGTACCTGAGGAGAATGCAGAAACAGAGCGAGCTGCACATGCACCCAGTTCCCACGTGAATAGATTTTGTTTCACCACCCATTTTATATTTTAACCCTCTGAAAAGTGTAGCTCAACCATTGCACTGGCTCATCTGGACTCTCTTTTTGTGAACTCCGTACTGATACTGCTCTTCTTTGTTCTCCCGGCATGCATTGTGATATTTCCAACATTGGATGTGTAGCTGGGAAATCCATGCTATTTTTCAACCAAGGTAAAACACATGTTAGCTAGAGTTTAGTCTAAAGCATCACAGAACACACTCCCAAATGTTTAGGCTGCACATCCTGATAGCTATAATGTGCTAGCACAGGTCTAGCGGTTTATGTATTTTAAGCCATTCAATCCTCACAGAAAACATGTGAGGGATGTACTGATTACTATTACCTCCATCTCACAGACGTGAAAGCTGAAGTGCAAAGAGCTTCGATGACGTGACCCAAATCATTGCACTAGGCAACGGCAGCATCAGCCCTCAAATCTGGACTGGAGTCTTCCTCCAGTCTGTGTGAGAACCACGACACCATCCACTTGTAAACACTTGTTCATGTTTTTTACTAGGGAAGTTTCCTATAATGACTCCGTGAAAATATTTGCACGGGATTCCTATATCTGCCATATATGCCTGATTTTGGGCTCTTTATCAATAATAAAGTATTACCTATATGAATATTAATAAAAGCTTTGCTTCTTCTTAGTCTTCCCCATATTTTAGTTCACAAGAGATTTCTTTAATGTATAAAAATAATTTTCCATCTGAAGAATATTTATAAATTTCAAATGTTTTTTCTCACCATTTTTTATCCCAATACCCAGCATTAGAATACATAGAACTTTACCTTCTTTTTTCAGATGAAGAAACAGACTTTAAAAGACTGAACAAATTGTTCAGTTTCATATCACAACTTTGTAGCAGTTCTGAGACTACACACCAGATTTCCTGACTTTTGACCCAGCGTTCTCTCTGGTATAGACTGCTTCTTCATTTCTTTCTAACACATTTTGGAAAGAAAATTTAAAATAAATTCAAGAATCCTAGTGAAATTGAAGAAGCATTTTAAAGGAAGCATTTAGAATAATTTGAGAAGTCTTTCATGAAGTAGAAGGTGAAAATGCGTTACGTTGGCAGAACCAGCCAGGTTCTGGTTTATTAATTTTCAGTCTCTCATTTCTTGGCCTGCCTATGCCGAATGCCTTTCACAGGGAAGTCTCAAGTACTCTCTTGCTTTATGCTATTGCTTTTAAAAGGTAACTCATTTGCACTTGTTCATCCTCCTCCTCCTCCTCTCAGTCCCAGAAGCTGTTTTGCTAATTCCTGGGCAAACCTCAAAGAGGACAAAGGCAGCTAAAATTGGAGCGCCCTTTACTTCAGAATCACAATGCATTTTCCATTTTTCAGAAGAAGCAAAGTGTTTTTAGCTGTAGGGTTCATAGACCATTCAGGCGCTTGAGATTCTGCTAAAAAAAGTCACAACTCCATCTTTCAGGGATTTTTTATTTTCATTCATAGGTAGTTAGAAATATATTTGTATAAATGTACATACATGAGCGTACATGTATATGAATTTTCCTTTCTGCATTAATATTTAATATAAAGCAGAATTATAATGTGTACATTTATTCCATAGATATTTCTCAAAGAGTTGTCAAGAATAAAGAGTAGTGCCAAATCCAGCAGGGAATATTTAGATGTAAAATCACGTTATGACAGAACCTAGCATATGACCGATACTCCAGATACGTGAAACTGAAATGAACTGTCACTGAACTGTATTCCCTGGCCTTCGAATTAGAAAAATTATGAAGTCATTAAATATAGGAGAATTGGAAAGAACTTTTGGAATCATCTCATGCAGTCCTTTTCAGATGAATAAATAGAGACCCAGAAATGTTATGTGCTTTCTCTAAAAATCACACATCTATTTGGAAAAAGTATGCTGTTTCCAGCAACATATGTTTCTGTGATTACACACAGGCCGGTATCTACAGTGCAAGGGCTCATTGGGGGGGGGGGGGTGGAGCTGGGGAGTGCTGGAGCCTAGCACAGCCCAGTGATAACATAATGCACATTCCATAGGCAATTTCAAATATTTCAGTAAGTCCTAATTTTAAAAGTTAAAAAAGTGAAATTATTTTTTTCTTTTAGAGAGAGAAGAAGAGAGAGAGAATCAATTTTATTTAGGTTTTCATCACTCCAACACTTAATTATGTATGTGGTGGTAGGGTTCGAACCCAGGTCCTCATGTGTGCCAGGCAAGCGCAATATCACTGAGCCACCACTCCAGCCCAAGTGAAATTATTTTTAAGAATGCTTTTTTGACTCAGTATAACCCAAATATTATAATCTCAATATATCCATAATACTAAATTGATCAATTTTTAATTAATCATTATAAAAATGGTTAATGAATTATCTTATAATCTTGATTTAGTTTATTCAAAGGGAGTATATTACTTTTTTGACACATCTCAGTTTGTATTAGCCACGTTTCAAGTACGTAATACTTACGTGTGATCTTTAGCTGCCCTCTTAGGTTGTAGTGCTCTAGAATCATGGGGGGGAAATGATTATTTTAATAGTTGTAGTATTTTTATTGTTCCTTAATTTTAAAGTTTGATTTTAATGTGAAGGTAGAACAGTAACAAGCTAGAGCAGTGGCTCAGTGGTAGAGTACTTTCTTGGTATGCACAAGGACCCAGGTTTGAACCCCACCACCACATACACAACCAAATGATGGAAAAACAAAAACAGATGAAAAAGAATAAATAAAATCGGTTCTTTCTCTTTCTCTCTCATAAAAAAGTACAACAATAAAACTTCATCCAAACTGACTCAACACTTCCCCTACATACCTCACACACACACACACACACACACACACACACACACACAGGAATCGACCCATAACTGTTAGATTAGTAAAATGTATTTTACAACTAACTATTCACAAGTACACAATCAATTCCACTTGCAGCACAAGAAGGACTTAAAATATTAACCAGTTTAAAAATGTGATCAGTCATTTTGGTTATCCACATTACATATCATTATCTTTCATTGCCTTATGAAAACTTGAGCTGATTCTATGGACATTTAGAAGGATGTTATTGTCTGATAGACTACTGCTTAGGCCCTCCTTTCTAGGTATGTAATATTAAATGCATAAAAATGAAAGTAGGAAGAGGCAGGGGTTTTTTTCCCTCACTTTTCTTCAAATTCCTGTTTCTAACAAGAAATTCTACAGTAGAGACTACTGCATTGTTCATTGCTCAAATTCCCAAAAAGTTAATGTCATTGTGGATTCAGTTATCACCTTGACCTTTTTTTGGATTTTTGTTCAAGGCATAGGACAATATGTTGATGGGTTTTCCTTTAAGTTCCTCAGCTTAAAACAAACAACAACAACAAAAATACCAGAGCTAAGATGGGAAAGAAAAGGCTTTTGGCAGAGCAGAGAAGAAACTGACCTAGGTCTCTTTTCCAAAGGCTTCTGAATTTGCTACAGTATAATTTCTGTGACCATTTTATCGCTTGCTTTTCAAAGGGCTATTACACTTTCATTTTATTATCTAAATCAAAAGAATATTGTCGACTTTCCTCAAAGCTGATTTTGATTCTCTAAATGATTCCGCATTAATCAAGCTTTCCTTACTAATTACTATAAAGCTATGCAGTCTTCTAAGATGTTTTCTTTAAATTCTTAGGTCTTTTACAGTTCTATCTTCAAACATAAGTTCTTATTACTATCAATGCAATGATGTGTCAGCTACAAGGAACAGAAAATTATAATACAATTGCCTAAAATCATGAGCAGGCCTGGTACAGGAAGCTCAGTCACTCAGTAACTCGGTGACATTATCAAAGACCTAGGTCCTTTTATCTTTCTGTTTTGCTCTCTTCACATCATCCCCTGGATGATTTAAAATAAAATTCTAGGAAAATTCTAACAAAATTTTAGGATTTCTTTTCCACTGAAGACTTACTAATGTCTAAGGAGGTGTTTGAAAAAAAGGAAAATAAACAGGGAGAACACAAAGTCAAGAAGCTAAGGAAGAGACAAGATTGACGAATTATATTCATGCTAAATTCTTGAAAGATTAAATCCTACTGTGTACCTATCGCAAGGTTGTCCTTGAAAAGTTTGATCCCAACCCAGAGCATCAATACCTTGTCCAGCTAGGGCAATAGATCAGAGGATACATCACTACATATGTCACACATGTAAAACCCTAATAGAGACACGATCCTTTCCAGGGAACAGAACAGGGAAGAAGCGCAGTATAAGGCAGATGCCTGGGAGAATGAGCAGTGGTGCCACACCAGAGGAGTAGGAGAAGAGATTTCAGGAGGAGGGGATGAAAATGCAATGAATGCATAATAAACTGTATAGATAGTGTACAGTTAAGTTTAACACAAATGGCACTGGACTCTGTGTTTCATTCTTGGGTTAAATGCTTTCCTGTACTTAGCCTGGGATGGGTCCTAAAGCAACAGATTTTGGAAATTGATCTTTTATTTTTTCATTCAAAACATTGTTTAATTTCTGAATACGGATCATTTATGGGAACACACCATAATCTATTTTAAAAAGCAAGAGTAGAAATTGGTCTTTAGTATTTATTTATTTGCCACAAAAAATTATCAACTAAAAAAAATAGATTGCTTATTTGGTTTGTCTAAATGAAAAAAAAAGCATTGAAAAATAATTGTTGCTTGATAGGGTTGATTGGAAAATAATAAAAAGAAAGGAAGAAAGGAAGGAGGGAGGGAGTGAAGAATGGGAACAAGAGAAAGATAATGGAAAAGGAAATATGTGTGTTCTGATTTCACTATTTTGGAAAGCTAATACTTACTAGCTATACACTTTTAATCAGATCTTTATGCCATGTTTTAAAAATCTGCACAACTCAGAATATATTTCAATATTCTATATTCCTAGAATGGTTTTTGAATTTTAAAGAGATATTAACAATGTTGGTGCTTTATTTAAGGTGTTTTTTGTATGTTGTTGTAGACAAAATATGAATAATAAATTATTCCAAATAAGTATAAAAACAATCATATCCTTTAAGTTTAAATTTAGCAAGTAGAACATTTGCTTAGCATGCATGATGCCCTGGATTTGATCCCCAGCACTGCCAAAAAAAAAAAAATCAGTAAGTCCTATGGTTAAAAATATTTCACCCTGTTTTCCTCCTATATATAGGTTTCTCATAAATCATAGCTTATATTCATATATAAGGTAGTGATGATGAAGTCTGGAAATATGGATGTTTTATATTTTAGTGGACTAAAGATGACCTTTTTGATATTGAGTTTTTAGACAAGTACCAAGTACTGTTCTAAGTATTTTACAAGTATCATTTCATGAGCTTTTTGGTTAGCATTTCTCTCACTTTATCACGAGGTCATCCCTCGTAAGTGAATTTGCTTACACACATACCAAAACCACTCTTGCAGTTGGAAACCTGGTTATTAAGGAATTTTATCATATAAAATGTTATACCAAAAGATTTTCAGAGCTTCAGAAAGGCATGGCTAGGAATATGACCAGGACCATCCCAGAAAAAATGGTTGTGGACAGGTGGGTGCTCCACTGACCCTTGGTAGCAGTTCCTCCATTGCTTTAGAAATGGTATGGAGAATAGTATTTTTTAAAATTTTTTTGGTGTTTCTCTTATTTCCTATAGAACTGACTCAAAATTCAGAAGGTGTCCTCCCTCCTGCGTTTGGAAAAATACAACAGTTTCTCCTATGGAAATTTTAAAGTCATTGAAAAAGTTTTATTATAGCCTTTGTAGAAAAAAAAATTCGTAACAGAGCATTTTATTGCTTTTCCTGGCAGAATGTTAACCATGCATATGCAAGTCTTATAAATGGATAAAAGGTATAGTTGGTAGATAACAAAGCTACAACTTTATCTGAGACAGTAATTATAGGTCACTTCAAAGATATTACCAACATCTTTTATAGACTTAGTTGATATTTTCTCCCACACAAAAGAATAGAGATAGAATCATTGGTTAAGTTTGTACAGGATCTGTCAAAAGCCAACCATAGCAATGTAAATTCCATGATTTTCTCACCATCCATGGAAAATTACTGTCAGCAGAACCGGAGTCTGCAGACTGTGAGCAAATGTCTATTTCCTTCCCACAATTGAGTATGTGAAGCTTTTCTCGATTGGTGAAATTACCATGAAAGGTCAGGGGATTCGTTTTACATGCATGATGGAATTCATTTGCTTTAAAAGCATTATACCAAAAGGGTAGACATCTTTTTCTGACTTCAGAACTAAATTAGAATTCAAATATTCAGAGTTTTCAGTCAACCCTAAGCCATTTTCTTTCACATTATTTTTTCCTTGACAAAATGATATTTTTTCAAATGAGGAAAAATGAAAATGTCTGTAAAATGTATATATGATGTTTTATAAATATTTATATTTTATAAAATATACATGAGTGTCTACATCAGCGTAGACGTACACTTATATTTAAAATTAGCATGTAGTCCGAGGATACTGCTCAACCCTTCAATGATGAGCTTAACTCCCTTTGTCTATGAGTACATTGAAAGTGGGGTGCCCTTCATATTTGATGACCTGTCTTTTTCCTGTGTGTAATCTTAACTAATGACATCCCAAGATGAACGGAAAGGCTGTGGTGTTCCTTCTTTTTAAGGTACAGGAAGATTTTCTCAGCCTCTTGATTTTTTTCTTTTTTAAGAGAAAGGAAGAAAGAGAAAGAGAAAATTAAATGTTTAAAATTTATTTTTCATCTGATTTTTGTTTCTTCCACACTTAGTTGTATATATGGTGCTGGGGTTTGAACCTGGCCTGCCAGGCAAGCGTTCGAACTGCTGTGCCGCCTCTCTAGCCCCCAATCTCTTGGTTTTAAATAAATGATCAGGAAAGTCCACGTGGATTGTGACGTCAGCATCCACCTTGTGCAGAAAGAGGTGGGCTTAGATGATTTCTTTCTTTAACACACTGTTGCTAATTACAAAAAAAAAGTCAAACATCCACAAATTAGAGAAAAATAAGTCAAAAGAACATCTTGCCCCGTGATTCTACCACCTTAACACATTATTTCATATCCCTTTAAATATTTTCTGTTTCTTAAGATGGAATCAGTCTGCAAATGTGCCCTCATTCTCTGCTGCAAGGACTGCAAAAAAGTCTTTCTTTTTCAGAAGCTTTTTCTCTGTTTTTAATGGCTTCTTTTGTGTTTGAAATAATTTCTTCTGAACTGCATTGCATATATTCCCCCAGGAAACAGCAGGCACCGTTTTCTTTCAAAAATCAATGAGAAAGCACAGAACTTTATAATTTTAATTGATTACTACATGTTGAAAGGAATAAATATGGAGTCCTACATCTTTCCCAGTTAATAGGCTCCTGTCTCTAGCTCTTTGACTTTGCTCTACCTCCCCTTTCTCATCTGTAAAAGTGTATGACAATATACACAGTGGGTAATGACTCAATGCTAGATGTGTTGGTGTAATTTTGTTGTTGTTGTTGTTGTTACTGGGAATTGAACCCAGGGGCACCTAACCACTGAGCCAATATCCCCAGTCCATTTTATTTTTTATTTTGAGGCAGGATCTCACTAAGGGTCTTGCTTAGTCGCTCACTAAGTTACTGAGCCTGGCTTTGAACTTTTGATCCTCCTGCCTCAGCCTCCTGAGTCACTGGAACTGCACTTGTGCACCACTGCACCCGGCTGTTTATATAATTTTCACCTAAAGTTTTCTTTAATATTACAGAAAAGATCATTTGAAGTAACATAATTTGTTTTGTCAATATGCCATATTACGTATCTAAAAATACCTCCTGTGTACCCAGGCCAGAAAAATCAGTAGCTCATACTCAAATGTTTTATATGGCAGGTATATGCCAGCAGTTGAGAAACCCATCCCTTCCTCTGTCATTCATCAAAGCTCAATTACTCCAGGCTCATTTGCATAAAAAAGAATTGTCTTTAAAGTCAAAGTAAAATTGGTGACAAACAAAATTCCGAACATTCTTTCATCTTTCTGCCTTCCAAGAGGTTAAGATCAGAGAACTTAGACACACATGTGCTCTGGTTTGAGGAATAATTAAGCCAACTGTCATAACAGGGGGTTTGAAAATATCTGAAGGTAGAATGAATACCTTATGGTGAGCCAGTCTGCTCCCGGCTCTGAGAATATTCAGCAGCATAACCTCAAGGGAACTCTGGAGAAAACAGAAGGGAAATGCTTTGGGCTTTAGAACTCCTCATTTCCTGTGAGCAGGGAGGGCATCTCCAGCCCTGGCCTCAAGGCACCCACATCACCAGCATCCTCATGCGGTTTCTCTGCCCCTTCAGAGTCTGTGCCTGGAAAGCCAGGTTCTTGCACAAGCGAGAGAGAGCCGTTTTAAGTCATTTGTGAATATGAAGAGCAGATTCAGCCAGACATAATTTGACTCTCTGCCTGAAGGGGCTGGGCCATTTGTAGGCCAATTGTGCCTGTAGGTTGGGATGTCTTGATTTTTCAGACACATAAACTGCGATGGGTCTAAAAGATGCCTCCTATAAAAACGGTGTTAGGAAGCCTCTTGGCCCCTGCCTAATTATGACTATCTGAGGGCAGCAGTGTGTTAACTGATTTTGATAAAGCATTGAAAAAAATAATTTTCTTCTCTCCTTCCCTCTTACTGAAGAAGGCAAATAACACTTGCTCAGCCGTCTGTCTCCTTCAGTGAGTGGTGTGAATGCAGCTGCTGCTTTGAGAAGGTTCAGCATGATGTGACTTGCTTAAACCCTTCCCTGACTGGGGTACTCCCTTGCCAACTGGTGCCCCCCAAGCCAGGGGTGCTCTCAACATCTAGGCAAGTGCCAGTAGCAGCATCTTTGGCTCTGATGTGCACTGGCCCGCTAGACACAGCTGCTATGTGAAGAGGGAATGTCACCAGCTGCTAGGTCTCAAATTATCAGCAAGGATTGACAGCTGAGAGAGGTGGTGCATGCGTTTGTACTGACCAGTGTCTCTTGAGTGACCACAGACTTGTCTCTAAAGCAGACAGGAAGGCAGCACTTGAACCTGGCATCAGTTTAGGAGCTGGGTGTCCAAAAATGGACTTTCTCATTTCACCACTTCTACGCATGTGTGAGGTGAGAGATGTTCTCTTAGAGCTGAAGAAGACAGGTGTCCTGTGGCAATGATGGCATCCATGTACCGCAGTCCAGGCACCATGCCCTTTCACAGCCATCACCACTGACGTTGGACGAAGATCGTTTCCTCTGTCTACAACTGGAACTGATACCAACCACATTCTGGAGTTCATTACGCAGAGTAGAGTCTGTGGACAAGTTAATAGGTAGTTTCTATCCGTCACCTAGATACAGCTTTTCCCTCCTCCACATGAGTCAAGATGACTTCTCCCTCCCTCTGCCCATCTGAGTATGATTTTTATACAAACCAACAGCAAGATGGAAGTTAACACTTTATGCTGCTTTCACCTGCTGAGGGGCTCATCCTTTCTACCTGTCTTTCCCTCTTCCTCCTTTCCAAACCAAAATATAGACAGACACTGACTTGCTGTAGAACAAGCTATTTAAGCTATCACTGTACCATAAAGAAATTTGTTCCCCGTTTAAAGACTAAAGGAAACCATATAATATCCTTTGGATGGACCAGTTTTAATGATCACAAGCATGTTAAGAAAAATTTCATTTTCAAATTGTCATAGTTTACTTGGATTTTAAATCCACATCACCAATCTGCCGGGCGGGAGGGGCGGGGGTGCAAAGTCCCGTAGCTTTGAAATGACACATGTGCACCATGATGGGAATTTGAACTATTATCTTTATGTTCTTCTGATCAAATATTGAAGTGATTGGTTCTGGAAAAGTTCTCTTATTTGTTTGTTTTGGCTGGGGATTAAACTTAGAGCTTCACACATGCTAGACAAGTGCTCTACTACATCCCCAAACTGGGTTTGGAAATGTTTTAATTTTTTAGTGGCTCTCTCATTTCTCTTTCCTCCCTGCCTGTTTCTCTCTCTCCCTCCCCACCTCAAAATGCCTTCCTATTTCTAATCAGCAAAGTCACACCCAACATCTTTTCCACATCCCAGCATCCCCTGTTGACAATGGGCTTGTCTCTTTCTATCGATTGAAGGAAGGAAAAGAGGCAGAAAGGTCCTTTCTTCTTCTTCTTCTTTTTTTAAAGAAAGAGGGACAGTGAGAGAGAGAGAGAGAGAGAGAGAGAGAGAGAAAGAAAGAACTTTGTTTAGTTTTTCATGTGGCCTTTGTTGCTCCAACGCTCAGTTGTGTACGTAGTGCTGGGGTTCGAACCCGGGTCCTCACACTTGCTAGGGAAGTGCTGTAACTGCTGAGCCGCCATAACTGCTAAGCCACCGCTCCAGCCCCAGAAAGGTCCTTTCTTGACCTTAGATACATGAAGGAAATCTGTCCTTTCCATCTCCCCAAGTTAAAACATTTGCCGTAAATAATTGGAGACTAAAGAGAAATTCTGAAATATATGGCTTTCAAAAGTGCTAATGAGTGACTAGCCTAATTTAAATACATGAATGTTTGCTGGCTTCTGATTTTCTTTATTATTTACTTAATATAGTCAATAGTTAAACCTTATTAGAAAAGATATATGGTGATATGGTGCAGACATCGTTACTTCTGAATTTAGGCTTTGTTATTGATGATGGATAATATCTTTAGTTTGTCATATTAGTAAGTGGTATACATCAAGTGCACACACACACATTTTGGTTTGTGTGTGTGTGCTTGCATGTGTTGATTCACACTGTGGATAAATATATTGATTTCAAAGTAACAGGCCCTTGCAATCAAATTGACATTTTTTTTTCTTTTGGAAATAACACATTCCTTTGCAAGCATATATAATCTATCCATATAATCTCTACACACACATAAATAATAGAAGCATTTTTAGTTCCTGTGGTAAGCATTATGAGCTGTAGGCATTTCAAAGCATTTTTCTATGGTTCTCAATGATCTACCTATTTTGTGTGTGTGTCAGACTAGAAAAGGCCAATTAGCAGAAAGGAGCAGGGATGTGGAGAAAGATGAAGCACTTGAGAAAACCTGACAGTTTATTAAAATAACACAGCACATTTCAATATTCCACAAAGAACAGACAGACAAACCTAATTATTCATTTTATTGTGATCAGTTTTCATGCATAGTTTCAAAGTCCTATCAAAACCCTTCTTTGATGTCACAAAATTATGGAAGAGACAGGTATTTGTTTAGGTTCCTATTCAAGTAGAAACAAGACAAGGAGGAAAAGTACTTTATTATTGAAGAAATTTAAGAAAGATAACTAAAGTGGGGAAGAAAGACAAGACACGGAAGGACACAAACAAAACAAGAATTGTGAAGTCAGTCATTTTCAGATAGCAGACCTGTAAAGCAAGCCAAACACAGTAATATGGGTGTTGTGTCTCCGACCACCTATCCCTTCTTTTTACTATAAACTTCCTAAAGCAAGTACTACCTATCTTATTTATTTGTATTTATTACATTGACCCCTAAATACTTATCAACTGATCCATTTTCATAAATATGTGATACTCTTCTAAGTAGATGGTAGATTCAGTCATTTGGGGTTTGTACAATATCGAATTAACTTGATATGACAACCATATTTGATACACGTGGATGGACACGTTGTCTTACTTATGGAAGCCTGAACAAATGTCACATGTGGAAAATGATTCTCTTATAGGATGTTAATTCTGAAGCTGTCACTACTCTTTACTCCCTTTGGAATCAAGTCAGGTTTTCCAGCCTTTGATCTTCCTTCAGTCTCTGTTTATCCCTCTTTTCAACCTCATCAGACCCCCCCTTCTCCTTTAGAAAGTTCTGAAGAATTAAATCACCCTTTTTCATCTAATTACACTCAGCCCGCTATTGGTTTTTATGATGGGCACAAGGAAATATAAGGTGGCAATTAACAATGACGTAAGGTGACTCCACTAAAGTTGAAAGGGCTCTACTGACCAACACAGAATTCTTTTCTTTGAATTGTAACATGGCCACTGATCTTGCCTAACTGAATGAGTCTAACTTTGTGTATTTAAATGTTTATGTGTGTTTGTATACATTTCTGTATACATTTGTATAATGGGAGAATATGGTCCAGAGGAGTTAAACATGACCTCTTTAAACATCGACTTGTAGCTACAAAATTAGGAATAATGACAGCCATTTTTAGAGTTATTTATATGTAAAACACCAAGCGGACAGTGAGTGTTAAATGTTAGTTTCCTTCCACCTTCTCCAGTTGACCTAACCAAATTGCTCATTCACCTAGTTGCTGAGATTTTGGCTAATGATTAGTTAAAGACTAACACTCTAGGAATTTTTTAAAAAAGCAAATCTACTGGGATTGGTTTTATGCATGGATGAAATAGGCACTTGCTATTTTATCACAGCTCATTCTCCAATCCAAAAATTTTCTCCCTGAAGGCTTAAAATGCTTACCATTAGAAATTAATGCCACTGTTTTAAGCTATTATTATTTAACTACTAAAATACTAAATATTAAATAGATATTAGGTCACTGCTGCCTTAGACATGCCACGTAAGTAAGTTTCTTAAAGATTAATAAAACAATAAATCAGTATCTACTAGCAGAGATTAAAAGAAAATCTGGTAGCACAAGCACCACCCCTACCCCAAACTTATTTTGTTGGATTTCTGAGCATTGTTCAGATAGTGCTTTGTACAGTTTTGCATTAGCATAATCATTTAAAATGGAAAGATCTCACAAATCAGTTCACATTTCCCTTAAAAAGTGGGAAAAGTTGTGCACATATGAATGTGTGAAGACAAACCCTTTCACTATATAGGACTACGCTGCACCAATTTAAAAAAATAGAAAAAAAAAAAGAGGGAATGTTAACCCTGCTGGGCTCTCATTCCCGAGGGAAGGAGCAACCCACAGAGCAGTTGCCTCCTTGGAGGGTTCATGCTTTCACTGTGTCCCGGCCCCCTCCGCCCTTATTATCCTGGCACTGAGCACAAATAGGAGTCCCTGTCCATCATCATTCCAAACTGTTCCTCCCACCCCTACCACCCCAATTCTCAGCCTGATCTATTTTTTTTTAAGAGTGAGGGAAAGTGAGAGAGACATCAATTTTATTTAGTTTTTCATGTGGCTTTTGTTGCTCTGACACTTCGTTGTGTATGTGGTGCTGGGGTTCGAACCCACATCCTCACACTTGCCAGACAAGCACCGTAGCCACTGCTCCAGCCTAACCTGCTCTGTTCTTTCCCTGCACCAGCCTGGCTTCTGGGTAGAGAGGAGGGGGACAGGTGTTGGGACAGATGCCATCCTTTGGAGAAGGGAGAGCACTATCTTTCCAGATTGTGAAAGATACTACATTGACATGATGGGGCCAAAGTTCAGATAAGAAGATACAAACAGGACACATGAAGGAAGGAATCTGAAGGAGAAACCTTTTTCAGGTGGTCCAGAGTGTTATGGCCAATGGTGGTAGAGCTCCCTGCCTCAGTCCCCACAATACCCAGTAACTGTCCAGCAGAGGCTGCAGGCACCTGGGGCACCTGGAGTTACCTGGATTTCCTCGAAGCAGGGTAGGGGTATGGATGAGAATGAGTCCATAAGAAGACGAGCCTCATGAGACCAGCGAGAGAAGGTCACAGCTCTGACTTCACTATTTGTTTTGGGCTGACAAAAGTGATTCAGCCAATACCCCACACAGCGTTGTATTGGTCAGCTTTTTTGCTGCTGTGACAAAAAGACCCACCAAGAACAATTTCAGAAGAGGAAAAGTTTATTTGGGGGTGGATGGTTTCAGAAGAGCATCATGACAGAAAAATGTGGTGGAGGAAATAGCTCAGGGCATGGCATCAAGAAGCAAGAGAGGAACTAAGCTCAGCTCACCAAATATGTATGTATGTAAATGTATCCCACAGGCATACATCCAGTGACCCTGCTTCTCCAGCCACACCCTACCAGCCTACCTAATCAGCCATTAACCCCCACCAGGGAAGATTGATCGACCGATTGGATTAAGGCTGTCATGACCCAATTGTCTCACCTCTAAGCCTTCTTGCACTGTCTCATACATGAGCTTTGGGGGGATACCACACATCCAAACCATAACAAATATGCATTCACTGAAGGTTTCCCTGGTTACTAGTCCAGGGTTGAGAAACTATACTACAGCTTAATGTTTTATTAAAATAAAAATAAAGGTTATCAGAGAAGTTTATCAGTCAGTAGTAAAAAGCTACTTGGTTAGCTTTCTTAAAGAATAGCTTTTTACAAATATCTGATTTCCATAATAAAATTGTTCACATGGTTCAATAACCCATTGTCATACTCTCAATGCCACCTGAAAGAAAAAAAAAGCAGAGGAATAATTTTAATTTTGTCAATTTTGCTCAACATTTATGTTTCGAATGCCTCTCATTTTATACCAGTATTTGAAAATTCCTGGATTCCTATTAGTCTTTGCTGATGACTTCATTTGAATGTATTGAGCCTACGCAAGTATCTTTTAAACTTCTAATATGGTCACAAAATTCCATTTTTAATTTTCTCCAAGAGCATTTTTTTAAACTGTTCCTGGTTCTCATTTTTTTTTAAGAGACAGAGGGACAGTGAGAGAGAGAAAGAATCAATTTTTATTTAGTTTTTCATGTGACTTTCATTCCTCTGACTTCATTGTGTACGTGGTGCTGGGGTTTAAACTCAGTGTTCGCACATGCAAGGCAAGCCCCGTAACCACTGAGCCACTGCTCCAGCCCCTGGTTCTCAGTTTTAAGGTATGCAGAAAATGTTTCCTCCAGAGCCATGAGTTTTCCTGATGCAGAATTAATTATAATCATATAGCAGTGATCATTTTTGTTTTTCTTAAAATCCTAGTGATTGAACAAAATGGAAACACTTGTGTTCTTGACTGTGTGCTCCAGTCTTTCAAGTATTTTACCTACATTATCTAATTAAATTTTTCCAGTCACACTGATTTCATCCATTTTTTAATTGAGGAGACAGGCAGAGAAAAGTAAGCAATTTGGCTGGGGTAAGGGGCCAGGTTGGGACCCACACCTTGGCAACATGACTCATAGGTACTCCTAAGCACTATCTGATATTGTTTTCTCTATGTAGCTAAGTGTGTTATCCTCAGTGATTCAAGTAGAGCCTTATGGATGTCTAGATGGAAAATAAAGTCACATTGTCTCACCATTTGAGAAACAGAAACATAAGTCCATCATCTTGTACAGTTGAGACAGCACAGTTCCCATCATGGTTCATGGAAACAGCAGCCTCCGGAGCTGTGCCATTGTGTGGTTCCCATAAATGTACGCAGTGGACCTGCCAAGATGCTCCCTATGCAGAAGGGTTTTATTCTGCATTCCTTTAAGTGGTTCTTAGTACTACTGGCTGTCCCCGAAACCCCGCTTCCATAGCTCTGTCTCCATGCTCCATATTAAAATTAGAACTTAAATACTCACAATTAAGTTTACATCACCCAAAGACTGCTGGGGGTTCCTCAAGGTGAACTACACCATCTTTAGCTTCTAGTCATGTCAAGCATTTTCTCAGAAATGATCTCTAAGGAGTTGGAGGCAGACTGAATACAGGCTGAATTCTCGGGCATAGATGAGTGTGGTGGTGACATGTCCAGGCTGTTGTAGAGCTGAGCATACAGTGGAGCCACTAATGGAGTCACCATCCTCCAATGGGACACACAGTGACCCTGAGGCCATAGCTTTCCCTCAGTGGCATGTGACTTCCATTGAGTAAAGAGAGTCACTGGAGCATTGAGATTTGTCATCACAGTCTACCTGTTCAGGCACCCAGCCCACTTGGCATTATTAAAGCCGTATTCTTTCTATTTCTATTATAGGACCTATTTGGTAAGAAAAACAAAAATAAAGAAAAAAATTGATTATTATGGTCTCCATAATAACCTGTATAATTTTGCAGAACACCACATTCCATTTATCTTTAGAAAACAGTACATTTCAGAGAAAAAATATTGACCATGTTCACTGAGCAGCTGAGCAGAATTGGAATCAGAGCTTTAAACTCTGATATATATGTGTTTGACTTTGGTCTCAAATTTTCTTTTTATGTTTCCAGGTTCTCTTGTTAGAGTAGGAACCTAACCCCAGTTCAAAACTGCTTCCCTTAGACACAGTAAATAATGTTCCTGTACCTTGGCCTTCCTAAGCACCCATCCTGCTGAGGCCACCTGCAACTTCATGCTTTCTCAGATCCTTAGTTTAGAAGTCAGTAATCAAGTATTTTAAACAAAACCCAGAAAATCATGTTATTTGGCCATTCAGTGTCCCAATCCTAGACACATGATATCTTTGTCTTGGCCATCTCATGATTTCAATTATGAAAAAATAAAAAAGACAACCTTCAAGAGAATAGCATTTTTAGGTCCTCAAAGGTGGCAACTGCAACGTAAGCTTTATTTTTTTGTCTTCAATGATATCAAGTACGAGCTGGGTCGTGAGTCACCCTCTGCACAGTGGACGCCTGATGTCTTACTTCACCTCATTGGCAAATGTAGCTCATAATAATAAAAGTGGTACAGGAAATCACACACTATCTGAAGCTATTAAATATGCCAGCTTGCATGAATCACTTCATACCAGAGTTCCTGCTCCTCACGGAGCCCACATCCAGGGCTCTGTTGTCCGTGACAGACACAATGGTCATCAGTGACTAGAGCCAAGAGCTTCCCATAGGCCAATCAGAATGCTTGAAAACTGAAAAATGAACTCGTGGGCTCCAAAATGCAAAAGAAAACTGCACAAATCGTTTAATTAAGTGTTCAAAGCGTAACATTATGTCAATTTCAATAATTGCCAAATGAGTATTCATAAAAATTTTATTACATTTGAAAAAAAACTTGTGAGTTAAATATTTTTCATTTTGCAAGTTTTCTCAAGCATGCCAGGTGACTGCAAAGGAATAAGGGCCAATTGTTAATTTAAAAAATTTAATAGTAGACATGTTTAAAAGCTTAATAGTAGACATGTAATTTTAAAAGAAAAATTATATTGACCTCCATATTTTTATACCAAAATAATAAAGTATAATATGGAATGTGGGTCCATTTTAATATGTTGGATATGATACATAATGAGACTGTGTTAGTCAGCTTTCCCTCGCCTGAGAAAATTAATCAAAAGAAGGAAAGATTTACTTTGGTTCATAGTTTCAGAGCTTTCAGGTCATGATCACTTGGCTCTGTTGGTTTTGGGATTTTATCAAGCAGAACAGCATGTTAGGTTTGGCAGAGGAAAGCTGCTCACATCCCAGCAGCTAGGAGGCAGAGAAACAAAGGTCCCAGGACCAGATTCAGTCCCCAAAGGCAAGCCTGCAAGATCCTCCTGCAGTGTCTGCTACCTGGCAATCACCACTTCAGCCTAGAATTCCTCAATGGATTCGTCCATTGGTGAAGTTAGAGCGCCCTTAATCCAATCACCTCCCCAGCAGGCCCCACCTCAGAGCAGCTGCACTGGGGACCCAGCTTTCACACACAGTAACCTTTGGGGGACATTGCAGATCCAATCCGGAATAGAGGGCCACAAAGGTGTTAAAACCATCCTACCTTAGCTACTGCTCATTTGCAAGATTATTATTTTTAAAACAGCTTATGGGGTGTGTGTGTGTGTGTGTGTGTGTGTGTGTGTGTGTGTTTTGATTTTTAAAATTACTGTTCTTTGGCTGGGTGTGTTGGTGCACAATCCCTAAGTTCCCAGCCACTCTGAAGGCTGAGGCAGGAGGATCTCAAGTTTGAGACTAGTCTGGGCAGCTTAGTGAGATCCTTTCTCAAAATAGTAAAAAGGGCTAAGGATGCAGCTCAAGGGGAAAGCTAACTTGGATTCAATCCCCAGTACCACTACCTGCCCCCACCTCCCAAAAAAATCACTACACTTTAATGATAGTTTACAGTTATTGTAAGGTGACTTTTAAGAAAAAGGTTAATTAACTACAGAGAAGCCTGCAAATCAATCAGGGAATAGCTGGGATCTTGGAGGCGTCTGACTCACTGCAGAACTGTCAGCCAAATGAAGGCTTAAATTTCAAGGGTTGGTGGGAGAGTGTTCTCATATTGTCTCTCCATATGGAATAACATTCTGCCCTGAAAATAGAGTGTTCTGGCAGTACCTCTTCTAGCTCATTTGCCTTCAACTTTCTATAAAGCAACTTCTGCCAAGTGACATATTTAAGGCTCGAGGATTTTTTTTTTTTTTTGCGTAAGCATTGGACAAAGCAGTCTCTGTAAGAACACAGGGAATATACTAGAACACCCTAGAGCAGTTTCTCTAAAAATCAGAGTTCTGTGTTTGTGAGTTTTTTAGAGTTCAGTGCATGCCTATGATGAATAGCCTGCCTTTCTCTCCAGAAAGTGCAGACAGGTGCACAAGGTCACCTTAAATAGTATTCCAAGCTGGCTTTCCTGTCCTTTTATCCATTTTAATTTTTTAACTGTACATATGATATACCCACAGAAATTGCTTTAGAAAAAGAAAAAAATAGTCATTTCAAGAGAAAAATCACCGTAGTAAAATAAAAATACATTTCTCAAGTTATTCTGAAATACCACATTTATGTATACATTTTCTGTCCCATATGAAACTACTTGAAATATCCGAACATCTTAATTTCTAGAATGAAACATGATTAATTTTTGATTATTTCAATGTCGTGTCCAAAACAAACAAACAAAAAAAAAACCCCAGGAAAAGGGATGAAGAATTTCTTTCTTGCTACTTTTATGTAAGACTTGCTGAATTGCAATTTAATATTTAAAATTTCCAGATAGAATGGTATTTCCTGTACTTCTTTGATAATTACGAGCTACCTTTGCTAAAAATAAGAATTTCAAGTTTAAAAAAATATATGCCTTTATTGAGATGTTACTTGAAGTGCTATTTGTTTAGTTCTTGAGGTCCTAGTTGTCCCTGGCTGATGTTTGGCTTTGGTAACTGAGTTTAAATCTCAGTTTAAGACCTCAAGCCTTCCTCTTAACCTCTCCTAGCCCTCAGCTTCCTTGACTGGAGGAGGAAATAGTATTACCTCAGTTGTGCATATGTCTTAACTGTTAAATGAGAGAACAGAGCATCTCACCCAGTGCCCGGTGAGCATGTGGCAGTGGGTGTTCTGTCATCTTCAGATTCCCTCCTCTGCAGCTAGAGGCCTCAGTTCTGCCCTGGTCCTTCCATTCAACTCTCTTTGGAAGCACCTGTGCGATTCAGTTCCCTTATCTACTAAATGTGTGTACAGTGTCTTCATATGGTTGGTATAAACATAAAAATGCTTAGTGGCTCTCAATAGGTTCGGAGATCATTGGCCCGAGGTAACCTTCCCATCCTGAGACACAGCCATGTCATTCATAGGTCCATAGGTAACCGACTTTGGCAGATTTTTCAGCATGCCACAAGCACCTGCTCCATCCTGCCAAGATATGGGGAAACTTTTCCTGGAAAAGTTGTTCCTTTGAATTGAGCTTCCAAAAGATCGCTATTAGAATTCAAATGCTATGTCTGGGTTAAAGAGCACATTGTGTAACAGTTTCTCTAGATTAAGGCTGATTGTTCCACTTCTGTGCTTAGGAAAGAATCTTTCCCTTCTTAACCATGATGCTGGGTCTACTCGGTGCCAGAATAAGACTTTCCTCAGTGCATTTCTTTGCCTAGTTCCTATTTCTTTGGGAGCATATTTTTTATTGCAAGGATTTTGTAGGAGCTCTGTTTTGTCACAGAAGGTAGCTAAAGTAACATTCAGGATAGAGGTTTATGAAAAGAAAGACAAAGACGAGACTCAATTTTTGAAATCTAATTCCAGCTGTGAAGCAAATGCCACAAAAGGGCACAGGAAGAAAATCTGTAAAAGGCTTATCTGCCACTGTTGACCGAGGATTTATTCTGTTGTTAAGTAAACAACCTATGAGCCAGATATTGTGTTAGACACTCTCAGTACAAAGATGAATAAGACCCAGTTCCTGTTTTCAAGGAACTCACAGCATTACAGAGGTCCTGGTGTCTATGGGGCCGGATCCTAGGAATACAGAGTTGGTGAAACAGTTCTTTCCTCCTCAGGGTGTCCACTTAGTGGTTATTTGGGCAGATGTAGACAGGATCTTGACAAAGGTGCTGATTAGGACTTTGAGAGGAAATAGCACCAGTGTCAAGAGCTTTGCATGGCCAGACACCTAATTCAAACTAAAAATCAGTGTCTAGAGGTGTAGACTCCTGAATTCATTGCTGGAAAAGAGAGGTAAAAAGGAGAAGTGTAATCCTGCCAGAAAAACACACGCAAAGATCGGAAAGTGAGAGTGTGGGATTGCAGATTGGGCACCATGCCTCCTTGTTTAATCCCAGAAACCTAGGAGGATGCGTGTGTGTGTAATGTCCTTGATTTATAGAAAAGGATCTGGAAACTTAAAGACAGAAAGTGGTTTTGAAGGTCAGTCAAACTCAATGGCTGATGGGTGACTGAAATTCTAATGCTCCTGTGACCTGCACTTGTGCAACCACACACTGCAAATGCATCGCACAACGTAAAATAACAATAACAAAGCGAACTAACCCAACTTCCTTGCAGATTGAATCAAGCCAATGAGAACTCCTCAGTTTGTCTTGCAGTTAGTTGGCCTTTGCAGGCTGAGTAGGATGCATATCCAAGCAGAGAAAAAAGTGAAGGATTTCCCAGATGGAAACAAATTGAACAGATTTGAAGCAAGGCCTGTAAGATTGTGTAGCTGTCATCAGAGGAAACTCTAGACTGCATGACAGATACAAGTTTTTATTTAACCCACAAAGAAGGCTGGACTTGAATCTATAAGGAATATTGAAGGATTTTAATATGACAATTTAGCATTTTAAGGTTTCTGTCTTTGAAAGATATCTTACAGAAAATTTACAGAATAAACTTTAGATGTGTAAGCAGGAAACCAGGAGGGAATCAGGGAAGTTAGGTAGGATCTAAGCCAACACAAAAACATAAAGCAATTATTTCATATCAAATTCTAATAGTATTAGTATCAAATAGTAATATATACTTTCAAATTTTAAAGTTATTTTCTTCAATAGATCTTTGATTTCTCTTTTAAAACTTGCTTTAAATAGTAGGTATTTTTATTGAGCTCTTAATTTATCTGCTACATACTTTATTAAGGTTTTATGTGTTTTTTAATCCTCATAAAATCCTATTTTATCTCTGCTTTATAGCTGAGGAAACTGAGATTAAGAGAAGGTTAAATCACTTGCTTGAGATCAAAGGAGCGATTGATTAGTGGAGTTCAGATTTGCACACAGGCAGTCTCAGTCTCAAAGCTGCTTCTTTTTTTTTTCCACTTCTTTTATTATATATTTATTTTTAATTGATATATGAATAGCATACATATTTATGGTGTATCATGTCATGTTTCAACCAAGTAGTCTGAATGCTTAGATAAAGGCTCATGAGGTCTTTTTAAATAATTTAATTTTTATTTTATTCTTTTTAGTTCTACATGACAACAGAGTAAACAATGACAGAATTGTAAAAGCATGGCGTACGCCTTGTTCTAATTCAGTCCCCAGTATTTCCTATTCCCCTACCTTCCTCCCACCCTCTAGTTTTTTCCCTCTACTCTACTGATCTTTCTGTTATTTACTAAAAGTTTTTTAATTAATGTCTTATTAATATACATACATGATGGTGAGATTCATTGTGGTATATTCATATATGTACATAGAAGAGTTGGAGCCAATTCATTCCATGAACTTTCTCTATCCCTTCCATCCTCTCTCCCTTTCATTCCCCTTAGTCTATTACTCTGATCTTTTCCTTATTTTGGATTAGTTTCCACATATCAGAGAAATAATTCAACCTTTGACTTTTTGAGACTAGCATGATAGCCTCCAGCTCTATTTACCAACAAATGCCATAAAGTCGTTCTTCTTTATGACTGAGTACTATTCCATTGTGTATATATACCACAGTTTTTATATCCATTCATCTCTTGAAGGGCACCTAGGTTGGCTCCATAGCGTGGATATTGTGAATTATATTACTATAGTCATTGATGTGACTGCATTGGTGTAGTACGCTAATTTTAAATTATTTGGATGTATACCAAGGAGTAGGACAGCTGGGTCAAATGGTGGTTCCAGTCCTAGTTTTTTGAGGAATCTCTTACATTCCAGAGTGGTTGCACCAATTTGTAGTCCCACCAACAATATATAAGCGTACCCTTTTCTCCACATTCTTGCCAACATTTATCATTGTTCATCTTCTTGATAATCGCCATTCTGACTGGAGTGAGACAAAACCTCAATGTAGTTTTAATTTGCGTTTCTCTAATTGCTAGAAATGTTGAACTTCTTTTCATATATTTCTTTTTTTTCATTTTTCTTTACTTTTGAACAACCATATAAGTTTTTAACAAAATAATATAAAATGTGTATAGATTCTGGATATTACAATTACCCCCAGGAGTGCCCCCCCAATTACCCACCCTTATCGCTCCCTTCCCCTTCCCACAATATCTCTAAAAAAGCATTAGGTTGTAAAACATTACACCTTATCTGGATTTAACACATGATAATAGACCAACTTTCTCACTGGCCAGGGTCTAGTCCCAACCTCCACAGATGAGTGTAGACATTTGACCATTAGTTCTCTGGGTTAAGCTGATTTTACTCAACATAATTTCTTCCATAGCCATCCATTTACCTTCAATGGCTACAATATCATTGTTTCTAATTGCTGTGTAAAATTCCATGGTATAAATGTACCACAGTTTTTGGATCCATTCATCCAGTGAAGGACATCTGGGTTGTTTCCATAGTCTAGCAATAGTAAATTGAGCTGCTATGAACATAGATTTCTTGACCATTCGTATTTCTTCTTTTGAGAAGTGTCTGTTTAGTTCTTTTGCCCTTTTATCGACTGGGTTATTTGTTTGTGTGTCCTGGATATGAATGCCCAATCTGAGGATCAGGTGGCCAAGATTTTATTCCATTCTGTAGGTTTTTTCTTCACACTCTTGATTGTTTCCTTTGCTGTGAGGAAGTTTTTGCATTCGATGCCAGCCTATTTATTGATTTTTAATTTTCCTGCTTGTTCTTTGGAGGTTGTGCTAAGGCACTCAGTTCCTGAGCCAAGGTGTAGAGTGTTGGGCCTCCCTTTTCTTCTAGTAGGTGCATGGCTGCTGGACCAATTTCTAGACCTTTGACCCACTTTGAGTTTTGTTCAGGGTGAGAGATAGGGGTTAACATTCATTCTAGCACACATGGGTTTCCGATTTCCCCAGACCTTTGCTAATGAGGCTATCTTTTCTATAACTTCTTTTTGGGTACTTTTTTTTTTTTGAGAGGAAGAGTAAGAGAGAAAGAAAGAATCAATTTTCTTTGGTTTTTCATCTGGCCTTTGTTTCCCTGATGCTTAGTGGTGTATGTGGTGCTGGGGTTTGAACCCAGATCCTCATGCATGTCAGGCAAGTGCTCCAACCCTGTTTTGGGGACTTTTGTCTCCTATCCATAATCCATATTAAAGTAGTTTATCTCTGTGTCTTCTATTCTGTTCCATTGGTCTTCATGCCTGTTTTTATGCCAGTACCATGCTGTTTTTGTTACGATAGCTTTAGGGTATAATTTGAGGTTAGATATTGTGTCAAAGCTACTTCTTACCTCATCTTATACACTCTTCCTGATCAGTAGGCATTGTCTCACAGAGAAGATCTATTATGATAAAGAAAACTTAATTGTAATATATTCTCAAAGAAAAATTGCCCGAGTGGCCTGCGTTATTTTGCCATCACTTTTGGTATGTATAGGGGAAATTGTTATCAAACAAATATAAATCATATGGTCCAATTGAAAATTTCTTTCTAGGGGCTGGAGCGGTGGCTCGGTGGTTACGGTGCTTGCCCAGCATGCTCAAGTACACGGGTTCAAACCCCAGCACCCACGTACACAACTAAGTGTCAGAGCAATGAAAGCCATGTGAAAAACTCAGTAAAAATTGATTCTCTCTCTCTCTCTCTCACTGTCATTCTCTCTTAAAAAAAAAAAAAAAAAAAAAAAGAAAATTTCTTTCTAAAATATAAATTTTATCCATTATTTATCATATCAGGGATTAAATAATTATTGTAATGTTTTTAGTGCATTTGATAGGTTATTTTTCAAACCCTATTTTAATGAAAACATCACTTTTTCTTACAGTATGAGAAACAAGCATTTCATTTGATAGTATGATTTGTCCAATGGTCTTATTTCTTTTGAAAAATCTTATTATCTTTAACATAAGTTAGTATAAGTTAATTTTTCTTTGTCCCTTGAGATAGCCTAGAGTTAGTCTAGAGTTAACGGCCACTTGATGAAATATGGGTGGCTATTACAAATTTGAAATAGAACTTAAATTATAATATGATCAATAACATGATAGGATATATACTGATAACATTTGTATGCATTCAACAAAAATAAAACCTCAAAGGATGATTTTTTAAAAAATAGTAGATGTTTATCAATACAAAGATATTTTTGCTATTCAAAGTCAAGCAAATACTTTCTAAAGAATGAATGATGGATCAGACACATACTTTGATTTCTCAAGGTAAGAGTTGTTGTCTTCAAACCTTGTGATGCCAGTGATTTATTTTTCTCTTTAAAAACAAAGCAGCTTCAATAAAAGAAAAAAAAGACAGCTAGACCAATAGTGGCTATAAGATTCTAAATCTATATCAAAACTTAATATTTATGAGTCCATTCATATGAGGTATCATAGAAACAGAAAGTAACAATGATGGTTGTCAGGGTGTGGGAAGAAAGGAAAGTGATTATTTGATGGGTCCAGGGTTTCGGCTAAGGAAAAAGAGAAAATTATGCAGGTGGACATGTGTGATGGTGGTAGAAGGGTGTGAATGTACATAATGCCACTAAATAGTACATTTAGAAAGCTTTAAAATGCACATTTTATGTTACATGTACATATAATTATGTCTGCAACCAAAATATTTATTATTGGACTGTATGTAGAGTGCACCAGCCCCACCCCTGCACACACAGCCCTCAGGCACCTTTCTGGGGCTCACCTTCAGGTGTGCAGTAAGGTCAGGGATCACAGCAGGAGTGTAAGGATACTACTCTGATCACTGCATGATTAAATGATTTCATGTATTTCTTCAATAGCATTTATTTAATTTCAAATGAGGTTAAATTTGCAGAGATGCAGTTAAATTTAGAATAAAGAAGAACGTGAGGAATGAAAGAAAAAGAGGGCAGGTAAAATACAAAAGAAACTCAACACCACTTGTATGTAGCCTTTTAAGTTAGATAGCTTAATTGATCACTATATTTTCCCTTGAAATCCAGTACTGAAACAGTACACAGGTCTGAAAGGAATTACATAATGTATTCCACATCATCATTACTGGTCCCATGCAGAAACAGTTCTAGCTCTATGTAAACTAGCATTCTGCATCTTTTAAAAGATGATGGAATTTGATAATAAATATTGAAATCCGTACATTGTCAGAGATCTCACCTTTTGCTACCTTTTGAAATGATCTGTTATTGCTAGTATTACTTTAAGACAGTCAAAATGCCATCTGTTGTACAGGTAACAGAAAGCCACTTTTACGCAAGTTAGGAGGACCGCCAAAGACCTTATCTCACTTTATGGCTAACAGACTCATTTTATTGTCACAAACACCCTCAACATGGTGTTTATGTGAAAAATTAAGAACAAGGACAGCAAAATAGTTTATTTTACCTTGAAAATCTAAAAGTTATCAGCTGTTAAATATATCTATCACTATATCAGTAATGTACACACACCATTATTAATAGATATTCACTCATTGCTACTCTCCAGTTTAAGAGAATAAATGGCTTTAAAAAAATCCTAGAACTACAAGAATTAAAAAAAAATCCAAGAACTTGATATAATGTTTTGTGTCTCTCTCTTTCTCCCCTGCTCCCTCCCTCTCTCTCCCTCTCTCTCTCTCTCACACAC
>PVKS010021829.1:0-34613 GCA_004027875.1 Aplodontia rufa | reverse complement strand
TTCCAAGTTTCCACAGCCTGGCCACCTGTAGAAGGTCACAGTCTAGTTGGAAAGACAGGATTTGTACATGCCCCAGAGAAATTTCACAACACGGCTCAACTGTGTGACAAATACCTTAATTCTCAACTCTGCTGTAAACGCCTCCAAACCTTCCTTCTCATCCTGAGTGCGCTGCACAGTGCCTGGCACCTCTGGAAGAAATGAGGTCAGAGAATGCTGGGGGGATGTGTGGGGTGGGGGGTGCAGCTCTGCTGAGTCCATCAGGGTCTCTGCCTGCTCCATCAACAGCAGCCCAGGCTGGGCAGCTTCCTGCCCCAGGCCAGCAGGATGCACCTCACCTCACTCAGTGGGAACCCTCTTGCTGTTATTCATGTTGGCTACGAAATCCAGGAAATCATCGCTGGATATATAGCCCAAGTCTCAGGATTAAATCCTGTTAGCATGAATCTCATTCCCCAGTATTCCCCCGTGGCCTGGACCACAGGGCCCGCATGATGGTGGATCCAGATTTGTTGTTACAGGAAAGAAAGAAACCAGAGCCCGTGTCAAGTAAGCTCAGAATCAGTTCAACGGCCCAGTGGAAACATTGCCATATGCTTAATTGTGCTCCAATTACACAGAATGCTCTAGAAATCACCGCTCTGGGGTGGAGAGATGCTAATGGACATGATCACATTTGGACAGCCCTGTTCAGTTTTATGTGATCTCTGCAACTACTGTGTTCACCAAGTTGCCGGCCCAGACTAACATGGGAGAGACGGTGGAGTCGCTCGTTTGCAAAGGCTTCCGGAACACGTAGCGGCAAGCTGGTTCCAGGCAGTACGGACAGCGCAGAGCAGGCTCTTGAGGAGCATCCAGTTGAGTGGGGAGACAAGCCACACGCACTCACTACACCAGCAGTACAAGTGCTATGAAGAAAAAAGACAGATGGGAAGGCCCAAGAGGTGGTCCAGAAGGCCCCCCGAAGAGGGGACATTTGAGCAGCTGAGTAATGCGAGGGAGGGAGCCAGGAGGGGGTCTGACAGATTGCTGCCGGCAGCGGGAGCATCTAGTGTGGAGGGGCTGCGTGGCAGGTGGGAGAAGCCGCAGCAGGTGAGTTGCTGGGGTGGGGTGAGAGGAGGGCCAGGACAGCACATGGGCAGTGGGGTCACTAAGGAGTCTGCACTTCACTCTGGGTATCGCAAGAGAGCTCTGAGCAGAGGGATGTGGCCCATTTAAAAGAATCCCTGTGGATTGAGGAGAAAAGACCAGAAAGCAAACTTTTCAGCAATAACCAGGGAGAGGATGGCAGGTAGGCTATTAATGTTGAAGTGAGAAGTGTCGCATCTGGACATACTTTGAAGGTGGAGCCAACAGGACCAACTGATGCCCCCTTTGAGGGCCTGAGGGGCACTTGACCCAGCCAGGGAGCTGGGCGGTAAACCAGGTCTGCTCACGGCTCTCTCCACCAGCCTGCTGTGGGGACTTCAGCGTCTCCCCTTGCACAAGTGTGCTGACTGCCACCAAGTGCAGGGGTTCGATTCCTTGTCAGGCTCCTTTCTGCGTGGTGGACTCGACCCCATCACCATTCCCTCTTGCCAACAAGACCATCTTGGGGAGGGTGTGGGAAGCACCACAGCCATTTCAAGGACAGAGAGAACCCATACTAACAGTGCTTTATGTTTGTACCCACACTGGATCTTTCCACCTGCATGCTGCAGACCAGGAGACTAAAACGGGCACGGTGACATCTGCTTCCGGGACAACCTGCATAACATGGGGGGTCGGTCTCAGGCCATCGGGGGCAGTCCGTACCTGGGTGAGCTCTGCAAAGGTTGAGAAGGATCATGGTGCTGGGATCCTGCAGAAACCAGCTGCTGGTTCCCACTGGCTTGGCCCACTGTCCTGCTAGGAGACCTCACACCTGTCTGTACCTGCAGCTGTATTCAGGGGAGAAGGGGCCCTTAAACAGCTGAAAGGCATGTTGGGCGTGGTTAATCAGGTACAAGGGTCCAGCTTTCTGCCTGCAGAAACACTCGTGACAATTAGGGAAGGAAGAGCAATTCCATCTTAGAATGTGCTCGGTTCAAGTCCATTCCAGTTTAGAATTTCTTAGATCTAATTCCTCATTTGTTCCATCTTAAAACTTGCAAGGTCTTCATTCCTTTACAAATATAGCCTAGATCTGATTTCCACACTGCTAGAATTTCCTTCATCTAATTTCTAATCAGGTCCACCCCAGAACTTTGGAAACAAATGTGGGAAATAGGTGTGGGTCACCGTCCTTACCATGGGTTTCTGCTTGCGTCTGACTATTCCTTCAGTCTGTCTTTTCTGAATGGCAACCGTGGGCCAGGCGCAGAGCTGGGAACTGGGAAGAGAGAACTGGGCAGGGGGAAACAAACATGATGTAATGATGGTACCGCGTGCTAAATTCATGCAAAATGTCCTAAGTCACTGTGTGCCAGGTACACGCATGAGATGGCATGCACCCCATAGGCACTGTGGCTTATGATTATTGTTCCAAGCTCAAGTGCTCATCAGAACTCCCCCCAGGCACTTATCAGAACACAGCTCCTGGGCCTGAGCCCTCAGAGCTTCCCATCCTTCAACTCTGGGGTAGGCAGGGTGCAGATAGGAAGACCCACCGTCTCTTTGCCTAGAGGTGGGACTTTCAGTGCTAAACCCAGGACAAATCCTGGGCGAACCGGGGCGTTTGAAACCCCCAGAGTCAGGGCCAGCAGTGTTTTCACAGTACTAGGATTGAGCCCAGGGCCCAGTGCATGCTAGGCAAAGCTCTCTACCACTGAGACACATTTCCAGCCTTTTAATTTCTATTTTGAGGCAGGGTTTCACTGTGTTGCTCAGGCTGGCCTCAAACTTGCAGTCCTCCTACCGCAGCCTGCTGAGTGGCTGGGGTTAAAGGAGTGGTCACAACTGGCAAGCCTATGGTTTCAGCAGGCTCCCCAGTTGATTCAGATCAGGCAGTCTTTAGGGCTGGATGGGTAGAGAGAGGGCTGTGTGGTCCAGGAGGAGTGGAGGTGGCAGGGGGCCAGTCGAGATTCCCTGGGTGCAAGCACCAGTGGGTTTGACACCCCAATTCTGCAGACCTAGATGCATTTCAGAGCCTCACACCACACCAGGTGGGCACAAGAAGCAAAAATTAAGAAGGACTGATTAGCCCAACTGGGTGGAGATGGCCAAGCTTATTGATATTGTGGGGCCAAATTTCCCAGCAGCCCCCGGCTGGGCACAGCTGAGCTACAGCTCCCGTGAGCTGCAGGGTATTTGGAATATAGGCTCAACCTTGGAGACGTATTAATGAAAATGTCACAGGCACTAAAGTCAAAGCAGATGTGAAGCCGGCTACACGGGCAGACACAGCTGATAAGAAACAGCCCAGGAGAGAAAAAAAGCCTCTTGAGATTAGGTCAAGGGCAGACCAAAAAAAAAAAAAAAAAGAAAGAAAAAAGAAAAAGGAAAAAAAGGGATCGGGGGTCCCCCATGGCAACGTGGAGGAACGCTGTTGCTCCCATGGAACAAGCTGACATTTCTGTGCTGCGCGTTATATATTGACACCCGACAGGGCAGAGCTTGGAGGCCTCCACCTCAGCAAATAAATATTACGTCTCCATCTTCAGCTAAGCAGAGCTGTGGTGCATTCCTATTACTTCATGTGGATTAACCATCTGGAAGTTGAATCAAGCCACAGAGTAAAGAATGGGATCCAATTTTGCATTCACCAAAATAAGCCGTACTAGTCTCAATTTATGGCAGATGGTTATGCAGTCTCAGCGGGCCAAAAAAATCTCTCTGCAAAAGAATAAAGTTTATGCCAATTACTGTAATAGGAACCAGCACAACAACTGTGTGGGGTTGACTAAGATCGCAGATATTGCTGTACAGTTCATAAACTGCAGGGGGCCAGGGGAACGATGGGGACCCAGTTAATTCATTAAGATAAGGCAAGACAAACATGGAGCGGGGACAGCTGTAAACAGAAATATTTCCTTGCAAAAGATGGGAGAGTTGAGGTGGAGGGGCTCTTGCTGGGACAGGGCCTGGTCAGGGAAACAGTTCCTGTAGTGGGGAGGCCACCTGGCTGCTTGGTGGAAAAGGCCTGGGAGGAGAGGGCTGTATTCTGGCTTCTCTGCTCCATTCATTCAAAGCGGATCTGCTGAGCGAGTTCTGCTGTGGCAGCAGTGGGCAGGCCCCGAGCCCATAATGACCAGCACTACTCACACTCAGAAGTATGGCTCTTTACGGAGCTCCCAGGTGGGCTGAGGCCATGGCACCCAGGAGGGAGTTCAGGGAAGGGGTCTTTGTAGATGTAGTCCTTGGGCTGAGATCAAAGGGTGAAGAGTGGAATGAAAAGGGCTCCAGGTTTAGAGGTCACCAAAGGCTTCCTCAATAGGAAGAAGGCCAACGTGTCTGAGGCCTGGAAGTGAGAATAGACAACTGGGCAAGGATGGAAGGGGTGGCAGGGACAACACATTTGTCTGTCCTGAAAGCCAAGATGGAATGACAAAACCTGCCTTCCTTTAGAGGTCTCCTTGGCTGTGGTAAGCTTCTTGGCTGAGGGTGGCTTCTTGTCCGGGTAGACTGATGCACTGAGGAGGAGATGGGGTTCGCTCTCTTCTACCAAACCGTCCTGTCAGGCAAGGTGTTGCTGGGCACCTAGATGGGTGTACCTCCTAGATGGGCTTCCATAGGCCCTGTCCCTTCCCACCCAAGTCTAAACCTGTGCCCTACTGGGGCTGAAGGAAGCAGGGTGAGGCAGCCGATTTGGAATACTTCAGGTTACAAGACAGCACTGCCCGTCTCCTCTATGATGATGGTTCAGCTTTTAAGCCAGGTTTTAAATGAAAGCTGCTGGGTTAAAAAATGCCAGCATTTAGGGCTCACAATGTTGACTGTCCCAGTTCACCCTGCACGGCTTCCCAGGAATCCTCTGAGTAGGAGGTCACCTTAGCTAACTAATAGACCAACCAGGGGCAAATGCAGCACTGTACAGATGTCCACAAATCACTTTTCTCATCACATGGCCATGTTCTACGCTGGTGTGATTACTGACTTCCACTGGCAACAGTCTCGGCACAAAGGGCCGAGACTGATTTGTGGGTCCAGGGTGCAGTAAGTGGATGTGGCAGGCTTGGAAGGCAGGCGCTGGATGCCAAAGCCCCCATGTCTAGTGTGGCCTCTGGGGCACAGCTGCTTGGTCCATTAGTAAGAACCCCTCAGCCACTCACGATTGCCCAGCTCTAGACTATCTGGATCGGCCAGCAAGGGGATGGCGCACTTCACAAGCAACAGTAACCCTGCCGGTCCCTGCCTGGCCAGACATCTCCTCCCTACTCCCACAAGGGCCTGAGCACACACGGCCGCCATCTCATCCCAGTGGCCCCAAGCCAGAGCTCGGCCAGGCAGTCCAGTTACCACTGCTCCCCTACCCCCACAGGATCCTGGGTAAGCTTGCTCTGCACAGGAACAGCCTGGGGAGTGAATTCCAGAGCAAGTGGGAGAAGCCACCGCCTGAGGCCCAGCACTGACATGCAGCAGGGAGCTCGCCAGCAGGAATGCAGGCGCTGACCTCAATCGCACAAGTGGAAAATCTGAGCTTGTCGGCTTGGAAGGGGCTGGAGGAATCCTGAAATCCCCCCATCGGGTTTCTGGCATGCGTCTCCTAAGAGGAGTGAGCTCATGGGCCACCAGATGCTGACCCAAAAAACCTCATCTACAGCGAGAAGGCAGTCAAGTAGGGGGAAGTGTTCTTGAGGCCTTGTGAGTTGCAAACAGTTTTGAAGCAGATCTATGAAGAGAGCGAAGATATTCGGGGGTGGGGGCAGCTACCCACAACCCCAGTGCTGAGGCTCCCTCCAGGTGTTTTCTGCCCCACTGCAGTTGTTTAGTGAAGCATCTTGGACTCCGCCTAAATACTGCAGTATTTAGTACCTGAAACACCCATGTTTCACAGCAACACACAAAATCAAGCTCCAGGCGTGGGAGGGGACAAGGAGGGGTTGTGGCAAGAATCTTTGCCTAAGTAAGTGGCCTGGATGGAGGCAGAATGCAACTCAGGGCTTCTGACACCACAGGGGAGAGGAAATTCAAGGAGGCCTAGGAAGACGTGTGCTCCTAGCTCTGAGCTCTGGGAGTAATCATAGGTTTGCTCCTCAGTGGTGTTTAAAGAACACAGGGTCCCGAATAGGACTTTTATCGTTAGGGCTGCTTCTTACATCCACCCTTAGTCAACGCCACTCACCTGGACAGGCGGTGGGCAGGCAGTGGCTCTGAGTGTCTGGATGACATCCCTTGGCTCCATCACTTCCAGCAATATGACTGGGGCAGACCACACTAACCTGGGCCTCGGTTTCCTCATAGGTGGCTGTGGAGATTAAACAAGGCCTCTTACAAGCTGTGCTTTGAACAGTGCATGACACCTAGTAGGTGCTGATATTAAGCACTGTGAGAACCTGAGCCCATTAAGTCTGCTGCTCACTGTGTGGATTTATCGGCAGGCAGCCAGGCTACTTCCTTAATGTAATGTCCAAGGCTACCTTCAGTTACAGAGGCAGGGGTGAGTAGCTGCATTCGAGACCCTGTGGCCCACAACGCCCAGGTCATTCACAATCTGGTCCTCTGCAGAGAAAGTCTGTTGACCGCGACCTAAAATGAATGAAAGGTCTGCGTAGCACTGTGGGCCTGGTCCCGAGTCTCCTGCCAGTCTCACTGGGGAGAAGGCTCACCCTGCACAGGGCGAGAAGGCCTGGAAGGCCACTGGCTAGCACTCCTCAGATGGGGCACACTCACAGCCCCGAGCCCCCTGGATGGCTCAAGTGTCGTTTCAGGGCCTTGCAGGCCATGGGAAAGTGGGGGCAGCGCTGGCAGAACACGCCATCAGTATTCTGGGCTGCAGGGAGCCAGTCGGCATCGGGGTGCCCAGAGGCGAAGCTTTTGTTTAGCACATACATTAATAAACATCGCAAGCCACTCCTCCGTTCCGCTTCATGAAGCTCCCTCAGTCTGGAGTGCAAGGCAATTCTGCCATCGACTGATTAGCAGGTGGTGTCTGAATATATAAAGGATCAACGAGGCGGAGGCATGTCACGGCGCTCTGCTGCTTCTCAGAAATCCGAGTAAGCAGATTCAACCCAAGGTCGAGGCTCACTGACTCAGGGAAACTGCAGGCTGATTTTCCAGGCAAGGGCCTGGTCTGGCCTTACTGTGCGGTACCAGGAGCCACGACACCAAGTCCAGGTTAACGAATCGGCACGGCATCTCGAGACCCAGGTCTCAATTACGCAAAAGTAGCTGGACATCTATGAACCGTTCCATGACCACAGCTCTTAGCTTAACAGCTGCAGAGGGGACTTTCCAGACAAGAGAGAGAGAGAAATACACCAGCAGAGAAAGGTATAACTAGCCAGCACTACGTCCGCTGTATTTCAAACACGGATGGCGTCTGTCAGCACGTCATGATTCTCCCCTTTGACTTGTGGTTTGTGTTTTGGTCAGGAAATCACGCTGAGAGCTGTTTCTATGGACAACATGTATGTCGAGAGTGATTCCTTCCACCTACATATGGCCTCCCTAGTCACATCTGGCCTGTTGTTTTATCGGAGCAAATGCTCATTTGTGTTATGGTCTTTGGCTCTTTCTGCACTGCAGGGGCAGAGCTGACCTGCGCTAACAGATCTCATGGACCACAAACCTAAAATATCTATTGTTTGGCCTTTTATATGCAGGTTTGTGAACAAGAGAATGGCACAGCATGGCTTGGACCAGGACATAAACGTGGGCAGGATTTCACCTGTCCCTGGGGACACTTTTTGAGATTTGGGAAGCAACATGGGCTTTTGGGCCTGGACAGTCCATGATGCAGTTACCTGACTGGAAGAGTAAGGACCAAGAGGAGTTTGGTTTACTTCTTTAGCATGAAGGGCCAGTGAACCCTACAGTGTGGGCCCCTGGAAAGTGAGCAGGCAGCTGTGGCACGGGGCTCCCCCATCTGTTCTCTTACCATACTTGGTCCCATCAGCCATGAGTTGCCATAGCCTGCCATAGTTAGCCTGCCGCTGTCCCTCCAAGGACAGAGATGGGATTTCCTGATCCTCTGCCCAGACCCCAGGACACGAAAGGGGCCTTGGCACAGGGTTAGCAGACAAGTGTTGTATGCAAAAGGCAGCAAATTCAGAGTTAAGACTTCTACCAGGAGAGGTGACTTTGGGGAATAACTATGACACTTGCCCCCGCGGAGTGCCTAAATTATGTGGGACAAAAGACATTAGAGATTTAAAGATAACATCAGCTAAGGTGTGGAGTCTGTCAGAGCTAAAAAAGCAGTGTGGACTGCTGCCAAGACTCAGATTCACTCCACGATAAAGGAGGCTTCCTGCACTTGCTGGGCCCCAGGCTTTGAAGAATGGGAAGAATCATGATTACCTGAAGAACTCGTCCACCTTAACGCGCTTCCACAAAGACGGGGAGGGATTCTCTCAGCTTGTTCCCTATGCTTTGAAAAGGTGGCACATGGGCTCGAAGCCAAATAAACACTGGAGGATAAGTGAAATTTTTAAATATTCCACACGTGGATTCTAAGCTGCAGCCAGGTATCAAGAACCTCTGGTTTCACAAGCTGAATTTTTCAAGTTGGTCTCCAGCATAAGAGAACAAGTACTCAAGACACGGGAATCCCAAAGACCCAGTTTTGGGATAATGAAAAGAGCCTAGCTGGAATGAAGACATTCTTTTTTCATCCAGGGACACATTTTAACTTGGTGAAAGAGAACTGCAGGAAGAAGTCATGAGGCAGTGGTTCTGCACGTAAGACGATGGCTCTCAGGGCAGTGAAAGCCATCTTGAGGGAGCAGGGAGGCAAACAAGTTCCAAATTTCTCTTAAGATAAAGAAGGTGTCCTCTAACACTGTTGTCAGGTGGAGAAAGGATGAGACACAGGGCCACCGTCTCACACAGCGGAGTGCTGCTTCACATGCTCTGCTCGGCCTTGGGACTGTAAAATATCTGCAATTTCCACTTCTGTGAATGGGTGAAGAACTGGTTTCGAAGGGTACTGCTGATGCTTAACATTTCTAAATCAGAAAACAACCCAAGTGATACTGGCAGGGTTCCTGGGAAGCACCCCAGTTGGTGCTCCAAGCTCAACAGGACAAGCTGGAACTCAGCACTACCCCCCTGCCCCCCACAGCCACACCAAGTCCCAAACTCTAAAATCACTGCTATTATCTGAAAGGGAAAAAAAAAAAAATCCATTCTAGAGCCACAGAACTCCATCTTCTAACTTTCTGTGGTGCTCATGGTATTGGATCTGAGAGTCCAAGAACAAAGTCTAAACTCCTTCCAAAGGAATGATCACAGGGAATCCCACACCAGCCCCTTGCAACTAAGCTACTGAGAGGAGATGGCTAAACCAATGTTAGCAGACGTCTCTCATCTCCTCAGAGACACGATCTGTGCAGGAAGTTGGGCTGCGGGCGAAACCTGAACATTCAGCAAGCCGAAGAAGGGCCGCAAAGGTGAACTTTACAGGACAGGGGATCCAAGTGATTCTACTAGGAGGCAGTTTGGTAAATAAATGGAATTGGAAGGGAGAGATCACATGGGGGAGGAGATCACATGGTTAGAGGAGACACCGTCTCCATAACAGCCTTACGTTCTCCATTTCCAGACAAGGAAATATCTGGAAATGCCAAGACTTGAGGAGGAGCCACGAGTGCCCTTGGGTGTGCTGACCCCTGCAGTGGCCCAAGAGCTAGGCCCCAGACTCCTGGGCTTTTGTTTTCTTGTCTGTACAACGAGGATGGTGTCTGACACTCCTCTAGACAGTCGCTCGGCTCTTACGCGACGCTCACACTGACTTGTAACACATCTGTTCACAGGTCTGTCCCCACACTGGACTGCACAGCTTTTATTCATCTTGGAAGCTCTAGTGAGACCACGCGCCAGGTGTACAAATGCTCAGACTGCCGAATGCATGAGCCATAGACCATCACCACGAACGCAAACACCACATCTGAAACAGAAAACCAAAATGCTTACCTCAGAAAACAAACCCCAAATGCCCTGGAAATGTAACAATCTCTATTAAATCCATCCATACTGCTGGCCACCTCTCCTAATGTAGAGGAGTAAACCAAAACCACAAGAACATAGTTGTCACTCATCCAAAAAGAGCAGACTAGAAATGACAAAGTCCTTAGAGAGGAGAGGTAAAATTAGCCCCAAACCAAAAAGCCACAGTCTTGAAATGATCAGAATCTAATGGTGAAATCCTAATGGGAGTACTTTAAAAATATACTATAGTTTTCCATATTTTCCCCTTTAAAGATAAGTTATTAAAAAAAAAACCCTCTGGTACTATTAATACATAATCCTTCTTTAGTTTACCACTTAGCTTTTAAAGATAGAAAATTTTTAGAGAAACGAAAAGTAACACACTGGCACAGGTACCTTTCAAGAAAAAGTCTGCAATAAAAAACAAAAACCGTTTTTATTCCACTTTATTTCTCCCAGAATGGGAGTGCTACAAATTCCAGAATTCTTGAAAACCTAGCAGAGAAGTGGTCTGCAGCACTCCGAACCAGCCGTGGCATCAGGGAAACAACCACTCAAGCACACAAGTGGCATTTTGTGATCAAATTTATTTTTTGTTTAAATTTCATTTACTTTGTTTTACTGTAATTTACACAAGAGACTGCCAAGTAAACTAGGTATTTTACATTCACCACACATTCCCTCAAATCTCCACAGTTGTTAGAAAAACATTAAAATCCATGTGCAGGGCTCTCATTTCCATGTGTGCCCAAGCTCTCAACGAGACTACAGATGCCAGCAAGAGTTAGGCTCATTAAAAGGAAAGGGCTAGACTCTACTCCACAAGATCAGCAACAATCTTCCTTGCACCAAGCACTCTGCAGACGATGATTATGCTCTGTGACAAACCTATCCTACAACAGCGCCAGAGAGGACACACCAGCCTTCATCCTGAGTACACAGAGGACACGGGAAATGTGGGATTTGTTGCTGAGGATAACAGGGTATCTCAATGCAGCGGTGATCCTAAACACTGTCCAATTCACTGCCATCACTCCAGCAGGGACACAGGACACATGGGAAAAAGCAGAGGAAGGAGGGCAGGACTGTCAGCAAATCAGATTGCTAATGTGATTTGACTGCAGGGTTGGTGTGTTTTAGGAGGAGCGGGAGGTTAAAGAAGACAGTTTGTGACCTGAAGGCCTCAACAATATCATTCCACTCAAGCTTCCAGGACTGACAGGAGAAAACTGCGTTCAGACAGAGAAAGCTGATAAAAATCTTACCCAGCTATTGTTCCTTCTTAGGAGAAAAAAATAAAAATAAAAAGAAAGAAAAAAAAAAAAGAAAGAAAAAGGTGGCAGTGCCTTCTAAGCAGTCTTTTCCTGGTGCTGTTCAGGGTGTCACTGGATCCAGAAGCCAAGGGGCCAAGAATGCTCACAGGGCCTCTGGAAGGGGCACCTTAACTGCTCCTGCCTCAGGGGCAGCATCTCCCCTCTCCCCCTCCAAAATGTCCACGAGTCGCTACCCCGCCCTATAAGCGGAGGATCCAGACCATTTGCATAGCTTCCACCTGCAACTGCAGAAAACAGTTGTTTTGGGAATGAGACTCCGCAGAAGCACCATACTTCCAGTTTCTCTATGTAGCCTACAACACCATTAAGATTAATTTCTTTATCGATTTGTTTGCCTAACAAGAGCCTGAAAAATTTCTAGTGTTTATTATAAATCACAAACCGTCATCTCCATTTTTCTATGTTTGATGTAGAAAAATACTTGAAATTTAAAATACAAAACTCCAATAAAAACCAGAAAAATTGTTTTAAAAGGATTTCCCCCTCAAACTAGTAAAAACTGGCCTATAACTTTACTCCTTATTTAACAGATATTGTCAAATTTGGCTGGAAGATAATGATCATCCAGAAATAAATAGTTATAAATACATTCAGAGTTTACATTCCAGATTCATGGGAGTACCAAAAAATTTTGAAGGAATCTTTCTGTGGGAGTCTGCTGCTTATGGGACTGAAATAAAAATTTATAAGAAACTGATTTAAAAGAACAGAAAAATAACAAAAGGCTATATATATTGGTCCACAGCTTGACATTTATGAAACATACCAGCTAGTATCACATTGCAGTCAATTTGTCCATTAATGTTATTACTCTGATAATTATTAAAATCTGTTCCATGTATATATATTGAAAATATTTTCTTTTGCATTCTTGCTGAAGATAGGTACAGTACTTTGGAGAAATTGTACTAATCCCTCAGTGTGTTTGTATGTACATATATACACACGTGTGTGTCTGGATCTGTAGCTCTCCATGCTCTCTATATACAGCTACAGACACGCACACACATAACACACGCGCTGGGAACCTGTGCATGTGTGTGTGCGTCACCACAAGCACACGTTGGAAACTTCAACACTGCAGGACACTGGTCAGAATCTTCACTCGTCACTTGCTGCACTTGTTCCCCTCACTTGACCTTGATTACGTAACTGTAAGGAAAGTGGAAGAGAGGGGAAATGTGTTACAAAGCAGACACACAGAAAGTGCGAGAGAGATAGCAGCTTGTTACACATCTCTAGAAAACAATTCTCAATGTGGCAAAATTCTCAGCAGAAAATGTACCCCAACTACTGCACCTTAAAATCTTAAGCTGTCTAAACACATTCTGGTCTTACTAATGTTGTAACATTTTGTTTCTTCAGAAGGAAAAATAAATTGGAAGCAAAATAAATCACAGAAACAGCAGAACTTAGTAAAATACCAATAACTAAAGAAAAGCTTTAAAAAATGAACACTGAATTTAAAGAGCGCTTTAGAGGCGTCCAAGGAGAGTCCCTTCATTCTTATTTGGTACGATTCCCCCTTCTCATGACTGAGTACCACAGCCCACGCTTCTCAATGGACATCGGGGTTCAGGGTTTGCACTGAACAACACCACTGTCCATTTCTGTTTTTACCTACACTCATTTCAGTATGTGCTTTAGACTGTGATAGTTATTTTTATTTCCCCTTTAGGGCAGTCTGTTATCTGGGCATAAGAGTATGTGTTAGATAAATAAGATCATGGAAATATTTTATACTATGAACTAAAACCAAAGTGCATATACAGAGTAAAGCTAACTGCAAAGGTAACTGAAGATTAAACATGTGATACACAGAAGAAAAATTTCACCTGATTTTTAAAAGTGAATCGCTGAGGTTGGCCCTTATGGTAGTGGATGAAGGATCTTTGTTTGATTAAAACCACTCAATGTATTCCCTCACTAACCACACATGGATCTGAGAAGCAGGCCAGGTACCTGGCTACTGAAAAATCAGCCTGCTTCCAATTCAATTGCTCCATGAATGAAGTGCACATGGCAAAGCTGGTTTCTCATCTGTAACACCAGGGATGAGCTCCACATTACTAAATTAACCTGGTCCACGGATACAAGTCTTACAGAATAATCACTCAGACATTCACTCTCAATTCCTAAAATATTCATCCTCTAAATTAAAAAAATAAAGCCACATTTAACAGTTAGAGCCTCTGAGCTAAGCAAGTCAACTCCCCATCACCAAGCAGGTACAGGTTTTTATTCAGGTCTTCACTTACACAGTTTGATATTGTCTCTGACCCTACAGGGGACTCATCTAGACATCAGCAGCCGACGTGCCTCGGACGGAACCCTTCTTACGCATCTAAACGTAAAATAAAATCATGAGCTGCTGAAATCAGACTCTAAGTAGGGGTTAGTAAGCAAGGGGAGAAAAAAGACCTAAATGAGAGGATAAAGCAAAGGTTACCTGTTGATAAGCACATTCACATGAAGAATGAAGTTCTGAGGTCCCTCGAATACGTCTGGCTTAAAGAGTTACAAAAGGCTTACTCACACAGCATGAAAAATGTGTGAGAAGGATCTATGTATTTTGTATCTAAGAAATGCCTGCAGGTTGACATGAAATTATTAAAGATACCAATGGGCAAATGAACAGTTTGCCAGTACAATTTGAGAAACTGCCCCACTGGTGTGGTTCACATTGTCATTGTCCCTAGACTAGGCAGAAGCCATTGAGGGGGTGACCACTTCTGTTGCTTCTGAAACCAGGTCTCTCAGAGTTCTTTAAAGGAACGCTACGGAAAAGAGGGAGAAAGAAAGAAGCAAGCAAGCACAAGAATAAATAATGCATGGCAAAGAAGCAAGGACAAAAGGATGCAAATAATAACAGGCATTGATAACAGCCCACAAACAAAACCGCAGCAAGAAAACCAAGAAACAAATGCAGTAAGTACATTTTCAAAGTTTAACACACTGCCCTCCCCACACCCAGCAGTCCAGCTGAGAACAGCAAGAGGAACATCTGCCCAAAGTACCCCTTCAGTTGTTGAGCTGAACCCCAGCAGCTCTCTGGGAGCACAAAGAAGGGTGCTCATTTCATGCCCAACCTCTCAAGGAGCCAGGTCTTCTGTACTTGATCAAAACCCATTTGAGATAAAGTAAGCAGATTATGAAAGTATTTGTGAGTAAAGAGCATTAGAATGTATCACACCGTTTCATCAGGTGTCAGGGAAGCAGGACCTAAAGGCCAGGCGAAATCTGAGTGCTAAAACAGCCTTTCACAACAGCAGGCCTTCAAAAGCACAAAGTGGCCCACAATCTGAAAAAGATGTTCACGAATCAACTCTCAGGACTCCAAGCAGCAGCAGTGCCATGAGGAATAAAGCACTCCCCAATGACTTGGAGAAAAATAAATAGGATAGACCACTGGTGCATGCCTGTAATCCCAACCAAGCGATTAGGGAGGCTGAGGCAGGAGGACTGCAAGTTCAAAGCCAGTCTCAGCAAGTTAGGCCTTAAGCATTTAGTGAGGCCCTGTCTCATAGTAAAAAATAAAAAGGGCTGGGGATGTGGCTCAATGGTTAACCGTCTGTGGATTAAATCTCTAGTACCAAAAATAACAACAAAAAAAATCTTAAATAGGACTTAATATTAAGATGATCAACTTTAAGAAGAACTTAGTCAGTCTCAGCCATTTGGGTGTGAGAATGTTGCCACTAATTGATTGGGGTCCTATGTTATCATCCACCACACACTTGATGGAGTGTAACTTCTAACTCACAAGTAATGAACTTTCATGGAGAAGCAGGTGAGCCTGCAGGGTCACTGCCACCGGTGGGAACTAGTCACCAGTTCCACCTCAGGAAGTCTGCTCCTGTGTTCAAGCAATCAGGAGACTGAACTTGTGCAGGCAGCAAGAGCAGAGGAAGAAGAGCTTTGGCCAACTTCTGTCTTAGGACAGACAGGGCTCAGAGCCCAGATCAGGTTGGGAGGGTCATATTCGTCACTGGTCAGCACTGACTACTCTCCTTCATGTTAAGACAATTCTTCGGCATAACACTCAGAAAAAAGAGAAGGCTCTTTCTCCCAAGAGTTCAAACCAACAGAAATAAATCCATTTTCTGTTTCCTCTGAGTGTTGGTAAATCCTCACTGGAAAAGGCAGAGCTATACCATGAGCTTATTGTCAATGCATGCAATCACTCAACTACTTTTTAATGTACAGCGGAAACCAGTGGGGCCAAACGTAGAGCAGGCAGGAGTCTCTGGAGCCTGGAGCTTGTGGAGGGAGTGACACCAGGCAAGGCAGGAAAAAAAGGATAAAATTGGGCAGGGTGGGACAGGGATGCTTCTCAGTGGCAGAGCAGGGCAACTAACAGTTGAGAATGGGAAAATAAAAATGGGCAAGAGGCAGGGAAAGAAAGGAAGTATTCATGACCTACTTTGGCCTGTTTAAATCCCCATGTCGCCAGCTTAAAAGGAAAAGGATGAGAGAGAGACTTTTGACTCTTGCCACTGTACTACCCTACTCCAAGAAGGCAGAAACTCTCAAGAGTCCTACCATCAAGTATGAGCAACTGGGGCCAAACAGGTTCCCATTGGCTGGTCTAGAAACCAAACTCGGTTTATCATGTGGTCTCTATGGGAAGATATGTTCCAAATTTCAAACAATCAACCTAAAAAACTGGAGCAAAATCCATTCATAAGTTGCAGTCTGCATACAGTTTACTTTATGTATAAGATAAGGTTAAGACATTTTATTGCCTTATAAAGAAAATATGTCCTAGTCCTCTCAGAAGGTTTGTATAAACCTAATTAGAAGCAGACTTGCTCTGTAATCACCAAAAGTAAGCAATTTTAACAGCAGATTCTTTACAATGGGATGTGCCAGAGAACCAGATTCCCTCTGTGCCAAAGGACCTGATTTGCTGCCATTCCCTCTGATTAAATGAAGCTCCCACCTCACATGGACATTTGTCAAACACTAGCACCTGCAGGGCTTCCAGAGCTGGACTTGCTGGCAGGACTTGAGCTGACTGCATGGAAACCACTAGCAGACCCTGGACATTCGCTGGGTTCACTTCCCCCATGGGGCCTCACTGCCAATTGCAGACAAGTGGCCCAGGGCAAAACCAAAACCAGACAAATGCAAGAGGAAGCCAGGGACAATTCATCCCTGAGAGAAAGGAGACACCCACTGGCTCCAGTGCTGCTCACTGGTGGTGGGGAGCTGGAATGAGCTTAATGTTAAAATACAGCATGCTGGCCTCCTATCTGGAAATCACCTGAATCTGACTAAAACTTAAAACAAGAAAGGATTCACCGTCGGGTGGGGGAGGGGAAACAACCTGCTGTGTGATAAACTGAGCCAAAGGACCTCCCTTCTGACAAGTGACTCCACTCTGCAAGCACTGTGCTCTAATTTGAGTCCCAGTTCCTTCTTCTAAAGAGAACTGATGCACGAGAAAATACAAAAGCACTGGGCATTTTACAGGTAACACAGTCTAGATCAAGAGAGTTCCAGTCTACCTTCAGGAACGAGGCTCAACAGGACAGAAATCAGAACATGTGAAGGGGTGTTAGTTCTAAGAGACTCCACTGTGAGGAAGAGATTAATGGCTTTTAGTAACACTCTTGCTAATTCTAAGTCTACACTTGCTAAATATGTACTTTCAGAAGAGGGGGAAGTTGGAGAATTCCACAGAACGTGAGTCTTACTGTTTCTAGCTCTTTCTGGGTCTCGTCTTCCATCCTCCTGATGTCTTCCATCGTCAGATCAATCCACTTGTCAATCCAACAAAAAAGCTGGCGGTGAAAGTTCGTAAATATCCTTTTTTCTTGCTTTTAAAACAAAGAAGAAAAGTGACATAAAATGACAAAACTGAGATTAATGACACATTAACTTTACATGCCCCAATTAACCAATTAAATTTACGTATACTTAGTTTGGACAGATCACTCTATATGATTTAGTGGCAATCTTAATTCCATCCTATTTTCATTTTGTATGACAAAATAAAGAAAAAAATTCCTCTGTGAAACGGGAAATAATCTCCCCTGGCAAAGGGGTAATGATCTAGTAGAAACTAAAAAAAAAATGTGGCGTGCACAATCTGATCCAACACACTCCTGCTGGACCTCATCTATTTTTACCTTTTTCTAAATGTCAGCGAGCAAAGGCTAACTAGATATTTTCTGTATGAAACTACACACTGTCATTCTTCACCTGTCTGCATTTCAACGGAATACTGTGAAGTGAGAGAAAAAATGGACTCAAAGGAAAGAGTCCTGGGTTCTTTGGGAATAAGATTTTTTATTAAATTCAGAATTACTGTACATTCATCATAATTTTTCTATGCTACATCACTGCCACAACAAATATACACACATATATAAGATGTGTCCACATTAATATTAATTAACTGGTTTTAATCACTGAATTATTTAAGTTGTACTCAATGTTCCCAAGAAGGGAGAAAAGTGCATAAAACATTACTTTTGGACAATCATTTTTTTTTTTTTTTAACTTCTGTCCATGAACAGAAGGAACTTTATCACATATGACTTCCATTTATCAGTACTGGATCACTAATCTATTACTGTGCCCAAGAGGAAGGAAGCCAATATTTACACAGTGCCTACTGTGGGCCAACTGCAAGCAGGCCCAAGAATAATCAAGGTTCCCAGCACTGAACTCTTCTTGTAGCTATAGTGAAAGGGACACAACTAATCATGGGAATCAGAAGTATAATGGCGGCTTCTTTTTAATGAGAATGACATAAATATTCATACTGCAAAAATAGTAAATACCAAGGAAACTTTCCAAGTTCCTGTGTATTTATGATCAAGTAGTCTTAGCTGTTTGTTGACAGTTGAGAACTGAACCCAGGGCCTTATACATGCTATACAAGCACTCTACCATAACGTATACTGTATAACTGCAAATCTCCCATCTTCACAGATCTTTACTACCTCTATGTTGCTCTCACTTCAGTAATAAGCTAGAAAAGAAAAGTCAATTAGGAACTGGGTCCTCAGTGAGGACCTTGCACATGAAAGCAGTGGTGTGCGTGTGCCACACAGATGTGGTGGTGCAACCAAGCTGGGGGAGAGGAACCCTTCAATAGGCAAGGTCTACCCTCTCCCTTCAGCCAGGGCCAGGACGCCAGGTCCCCTTGGGGACCATGCTGTATGTGCAAACAGTTCTTTACAGAAGCGCTGGGCAAACCAGCAGGAAAGCATTCTGAACAAAACTACTATGCACTTCCCCAAAGAAAGTCTTGCTATGACCCTGTCCCAGCCTCCTCTGGTATCTGTCTTTGCTGTTTCTAAGGACAAAAGGATAGAAATTAATTATACAAAGACAATGATTTTTATTGATCTCAAAAGAAGGAAAAAGAAAAAAAAAGTAGTAAGACAGAAAATCTCCCATCAGTAGCTATCTCAAATCTTAACCAACCATACGGCACCACGTTCTGAACCCTAATTTACCTTCTGAATGAAGTTCTCTACTTTGCTCTGCAGCCCCCACCACTTGAACTTGATGGTCACCAGCTTATAGGCACACATCCGAGGGCAGTCGGGGTTGTCTGCCAGTTCCTTCTGGATGAGGGAGATTAAAAAGGAGAAACTGTTACAAAAAAATGTAAAAATCAGCATCCGTGCAACATCATCACAGACATATATGAAGAAAATCAGTCCCTTGTGTATTCGATTCAGGTATTTGGAAATTCAACATATTTCTGCGAATGGCAGCGGCACCCCCTGCTGCAAACGCTTCTTCCGCAGACCAAGTTACTGCCTGCCTCCAAAGTTCAATAGGCACATGGCTCTGCCTCAAACTGGACTATCCAAACTTCTTAATAAATACCAAGTTCTACTCACATCTTATCAAAAGTGAGTTTTTATTACATATGGATTTTCCTTGCACCATTATCATATTCCCTTGTGGACGTGGCAAGTCAGTGAAAAATGACAAGGACCTTTATCATCTCTGTGTATCTTACCGGCAAGTGGAATAGACTGCTGATGAACTGCACAGATGATCTAAAATTATCAAGTATTTGAAGGCAAATCCTAAATATATGGATTTTAATTTCCATAAATGATTATACCTCATAGTTTAAGTGGTGCAGTCAGGGAACAGGGTTGTTCTGTAAATAAGGGGATGTGGGAAAAAGGATGAGACAGAGGTGGAGGGATTCCAAGACTAAAGAGTGAAAATCTAACATCTGCAATTTATTTTCAGGAAACAACAAAGCAGCAGCTAGCAGCTGAGGTCACAGACGCTGCCCTATGTTCAGAGTACAAAAATTTACTCTTGAATTCCATGTTTCACAGAAACAATTGACGGAAGAGGGGAAAGCAAATACAGCAAGTATTACCAGCTACTGAATGCAGTTGTGCTCACTGTAATGCTTTTTCTGTTTTAGAGAGTTCTGAAATTTTTCATTATGGAAACGGTCAGGGACCTTGCGACCTGCGGCATTTCTGACTGCTGAGACTTGCGAGCGCAGGCTCTGCCTTGTGAGATCAGTAAGTGACCATGTGCATTGGCAGGAGTGGGTGTGTGTTTTCACTTGGGTTCACTTAGCAGCTGGGTTCCCTTTCAAGGTGGTATGTGCAGGACAGCCTCGGAGCCCTGAGCTGACCCAGAGGAAGCTGGGACAGGGTCATACAGGAAGCAAACACAGCATGGTCCTACCCTCAGGAGCTCACAGTCCAGCATGGAAGGCATGTGTCAAGAAAAAAAGAGACAGCAAAGGCTGACTACAGGTATGGCATGGGAAAACAATTCAGTAAGACTAATCACCGAAGCTGGTGCGCCTGTAAGACAATGATTTAAATGACGAAAGCCTCCAAACTGTCATATTCCGGGGACTAAAAACGGCAGTGTACGTTCTGTATGTAGCAGTAGGACTCAAGGGCTTGATACACATTCATTCCCTCTGTCCTTATTAGTAACAGCTGCATCTATAACTTTAAATCTCCTCATGCTTTTAACCAAATTCCCTCCTAAGAGTAGAAAGTCACGTGCACTACGGGGACCTCTTGAAAACAACTAAATCACCAAGGGGAGGTCGGAAGCAGCCTTGCGCAGAGCTCTTCCTTCTCGGCCCCACGTGGTACCAAGGCGAAACGCCTGTGTAGCCACACTACCTGCCACAGTTGCTTCCTTCTGCCCATTCGTGCATCCCATTTGCAAAAAACTGAGTGTGAGCCAAGACTTCTTCTAGACACAAAATCTGCAAAACGGTGAATTTCTACATCTTATTCTTTACATGACCACAGAACCATACCATACTTCCTGCAACCCATGATGTCCCAGTTTTAAGTGGATTGAGGGATATGCTGTATGAAAAAAAGTCCTACCTTGTTATTGGTAACGGGACTAAGAGTTCTGTGGAGTCCTGCGTGACTAGCTTTCCTCAGGATTACCCATTCTAAAATAATACTTCACCTTCTCATGCTTTTGTTTACATATTTGGTGGTGGGGATTTGGCTGTGGTCCTGAACCACTGAGCCACAGGCTAAGTAGTTGGGGCTGCTGGTGCACATCACCGTGCCCAGCTTCAATTTCTGAGGAAAGGATCTGGTACAGGGGTTGAATCCCGGAGGCAACACCAGCAAGCATTTAAATAAAAGTATCAGAGCAAACTGTTCTTCTGTAGGTGAGTTCCATATCAAAAGAGCAAGCTGGAGATATCCATTTAATTCAGGGGGTCTTCTGGGGGAAACACAAACATGGGAAGCCCAAGCGGGGCATCCATGACATGTCATTAGCCTTGGATAACTATGTATATATACATTTGTTTTTTTTTTGTTTTTTTTTTGTTTTTTTAGGAATGAGGACCGATCTTGGGGCCTTGCGCATGCTAGGCCAGCGCTCTGCCACAGAGCTAAATCCCCAACCCTGTTCTTTTTTTTTTTTTTTTAAATAGAGAGGGACAGCGAGAGAGACAGAGAGAGAAACAACTTTTATTTAGTTTTTCACATGGCCTTCATTGCTCTAACACTTAGTTGTGTGCGTGGTGCTGGGGTTTGAACCCGGGTCCTCGTGCTTGCCAGGCAAGCGCCGAAACTGCTGAGCCACCGCTCCAGCCCCCGCAACCCTGTTCTTGATTGTTTGACAGTGTTTCCCCCTCAACTGTAACTCCATATTCATTTAAAAGAAAAAGAAAAAGAAAGAGCAAGCTGGGGGGCTGGAGCAGTGGCTCCGCACTTATGGTGTTTGCCCGGCATGCACAAGTACGTGGGTTCAAACCCCAGCACCCACATACACAACTGAGTGTCAGAGCAACGAAAGCCATGTGAAAAAAAAAAACTCAATAAAAATTGATTCTGTTTCTCTCTCATTGTCTCTCTTAAAGAAAAAAAAAAAAAAAAAAAAAGAGCAAGCTGGATGACTTACCTCCATTTTTCTATGAATCATGCCCTCCCCACTAGAGTACCAATGTGAAAATTCAGCAAGTGAATGTATGTACACACAGAAACACACATATCAAGTGGACACAATTTACACTTCAACCTGTGCCAGGTGTTGTCTGGAGACCTAAAAATGGCTCACAGAAAAGAGCACAATTACATACATACATAACAATAAAATACCACTATCCTACTGTCCAAAATCTCTTTCAGAAGGGAGGCCCTCCTGGGTTAAAAATCACATATCAATAATTCTTTCTCTCTCTCTTTTTTCCTTGGTACTGAGAAACCCAGGAACACTACTGTTGAGCTTGCTCGTTCGTTTTTATTTTATTTATTTTTAAATTTTGAGATAGGGTCTTGCTAAGCTGCTGAGGCTAGCCTCAAACTTGTGATTCTCCTGCTTTAGCCTCCCAGCCCACCGCTCTCTTCTTAACCTGCCAAGTCCCTGGTACCAAGCCTAGTCTGGTATATGGAAGTGACCAGCTGGCATCTAAGGGCTCAGCTTTGCTGAAATAGTAAGGATAGTCTTTCAGAGAACTTTTCTTCAATAAGCAATGAGCCAATGCTGAGGTACTTTCCAATCTAATAAATATTACTGAAAACATTCACATACAACACAATTTATACATTTGCAGAATGTGGAACTTGAACTGTGAGATGCACCTGCCGAACAGTAGTGCCAGACTAGGTGTTCCTATTACACAGACCAACTCCTGTGTAGTGTGGACAGGATCCTTGGCCTCGCTGGGTTTCCTTCTCTGTGTGTAGCAGGTATTGCAACTAGACTTACCGGATTTCTTCATCCTCCGCGGAGGCAAAATTAAAAGCTGGAGTGAGGCAACTTAACTCCTCAAGGGTCAGGGTCGACCCAGGACTGCAGATGGGAAACACATGTCCTTTACATTCAAAGGCTTGCCCTGAAACCTGCTGTTGTCATTTTATTTTCATTCTATAATATGCTTGGGCTTAAAAAAACCCACCCTACCAGGCTAAATTTCCTCTATAGCTGATACCTTTGTCTCTCTTTCACTGATTAACCTAAGACAACTTCAAGATAGAACATTCAAAGATCGTGTTATCTATGGGATGGTGACCCTGTTCTTCACGAAAACTTTGGGTGTTCCTGCAGGAATACCAACTCTTTAGAACTCTTCCACAACTTTACAAAGACAGAGGGTGGAGAATGGTTCTGATTAGAAGAGTAAGCTAAATGTTTTACAAACATGACTACCAAACTCAGGTTCAAAGCAGCAGCACACTTCTGACTCCGACAATTAGCCAAGTTTGTTTCTCTGATTTGTTTGGTCAGCTCTGGACAAGATGCTCAAATCAATTAAGCTAATAATGCTGGCAATTTATAAAGTATTACCAGTCTGTAAAATTTATTTTTAAAACTACGCGATGAAACAAAAAACAACCAGTTCTCTGTCTCCTCAGATAAGATGTATATTCATTCTCAACTGGATTCTTGTTTTCCATCCAATTTACAAGTAATTATTAAAAAATAAACAGTAACAAACAAACTTTTCAGAGAAGGATGTGTAAAGCAACTAAGAGCAAATGAATAAAAAGCACGCTTCCTTTAATGTTTGGTCATTTAGCACAGCAATGATACATCCCAAAGAAAAGGCACAGAAAGCAGCTCCAGAGAGCTGAGGACACACAAGTTACGCATGTTTCCGCCACCATTACTACTGTATGTGTTGCATTTAAGGTCACATCTAATCCTCAACAAGACTTACAGGAGTCATCTCTTAATCTGAGCTATACGGTCTTTAAACTAATGACTAAATTAAGGACAGGGCTTTAGAATCCTCGATACTAGATGATGAAACATGATTCTAACTGTGAAACTGCCTGGTTGTGGTAAGCCAAGCCTGAAAGAACCCTTTTGGTATCATCTTTCAGGGATGAAATCTGATACTATGTAATACAGAGTCTTAAAGTTGTTTATATCCTACCATTTACCCTTTAATCTGGTAATTTCACTTTCAAAAATGTACCCTATTCATCAGGTAAGGAAACAGCAACATTTTAGGTTTATTTGTAATACCAAAGCACCTATTCTTATTAATTATTAACCTGGACACCCACTAAAAGAGAGTGGTGAAATACTTCACAGGCCTTCCAAACAATGGGCTATTATATTATGCACACAGCCATTCAGGGCCACCTTTCAAAGAACAGCTAACAATGTGGGGAGAAAAGGAAACTACCAGTGTAAGTGATCTACACATGGTGCAAACATTTGTAATAAACTACAGGAATCAGGAAACATACCAAATAGTAGTAATTAAATGATGGAAACAACTGATTTTCATTTTGAGTATAATTGCTTATTTTCAAAACTCACATGTTTTATCATGGAGAAGAGAACCAAAGTTTGAAAAAATTGACTCTGATTAATGCTTTGGCACACAGCCACGTATTTTAGGACAAAGATTTACTTTGCCCTAAGTTATCTGGGTACTATTTCAAATCTTAGTTCTTTAACTATCAATAATCTAAATGTTTTCCTGCTTCTTTTTGATGCTTAATAAATCAAAGCTATACAAAATCAAGCTAAAAGGTGAACTAAGATCTTTAACAGATAGTTCAGTCCATATTTAGTTTTTCCTAAAAGTAATCACAAGGCATATATATATGCAAAGTAAAACATGATCAACTCTTCTGGGTTATCAGGAACATTCTTTTGAAGAAATGTGTAACCTTCAAAATGTGAAAAATCTCAATGGGACAAATATTTGGGATCCCACAGGACCCAAACAAGTTTTGGTATGTGTACCCAGCCCCCTGGAGGCTCAGCTGGGGATAAGGAGAAGCTTCCTTGTTGGCCTTAAACAATACAACTATTTTGATTAATTCTTCTTTACTGCTTAAAAAACAACCCACAAACAAGCAGGGCCCAGGGTGTGCCTATAATTTCAGCTACTGAGAAGGCTGAAGCAGGAGGATCCCCTGAGTCTAGAGGCCAGCTTGAAAAACACAAGTGACATACCCTGCCCATCTCAAAAAACACCCAAAACAAAGAGCTGAAATCTGAATTCAGATCTTTCACACGCAATTCCAATCCAGCCCACACTTCACACTCCCCCACCTAAGGCAAGACTGTTGAAATTAATTCTAATCTAGAAGCAGATACCATAATTTTGCTGACAAATGAATTTTACATAGATGAAAGCATGAAAATTTAAACAGACAATTTTTAAAAGAAGGTAAAGACTCTGGTTACACAAAGAGTAATCAGAAGTTCTGTAAGATGGGGAGTTTGAGCAGTGGCTCAATGGTTGGAACATTTGCCTGGCATGTGCAAGGACCCGGGTTCAAACTCCAGCACTACATACGTAACCAAGTGTCAGGGAACAAAGGCCAGATGAAAAAAATAAAACTGATTCTGTCTCTCCTGCTCTTTCACTCACTCAAACAAACAACCAAAAAAAGTTGTATGAGATGGGAGTCACGGGCTAACAGAAGAATCCCAATTATAACTCCTTTCCACATAATTTAAATTTCATCTGTAACACAGCAAGCACTAGTTAGTTCTGAAATGTTTCCAAAATTGCATTTAAATAGTTTGTATATTCACTGAATTCCTTACATTCATCTTACTAACTATAAATAAAGCTCACAAACTCAAATCATGTTTTTAATTTAACAACACATATTAAGTTACTCTAAGGTATGTGGACAAGGCCTATGGGGGAGTAATGTATACTAGAGCCACACAATATAACCAAACAACCACAGTGTGTGTAACCGGAATGGCGAGCAATCAGCCCATGTTATCCACAAGAACTAGTTTCTTGAATCTGTGACAAAAATACAAACGCAAAAGACCGAAAAAAAAGAATCCAATGGCATTCTGGAAACAAGTTTTCTAAAAATGCAGCTCTCTTCAAGTCCTATGAGACACGTCAACTTTACATACACTTTATTTGCTTCAAAAATGTGTTGGGATAAACATGGACCAGTATTTGGTACATTTAACCAATTAGTACTTTGCAAAGACACAGCAGTTTCTGTGAGGTTCACATTCTATCCGAATGTTGAATTTCAGCAGCTGATTCTACAGATTTCACTAAGAAAGTTACACACACACACATTGTTGGGTCAGCTGTCAGTATGTGCCTTAGTGAATATCAGCACACGTTTCTAAAATATTTGTAAGTGTGTATACTGAAATTTCAAGTGAAGCCCCAATTCCCACTCAAAGCCATCTTCTCAATTTTATTTACATAGCTCCTTATTTTGGTGGCTCTGGAACAGACCCATGTTGGATATTTATATTTTTATAAACATGGCAAATCCAATCTTTAATTGATTTTTATTTGCTTTGAGATCATTAACATGGGGCTGGAGCAGTGGCTTGGTGGTTTCGGCGCCTGCCTGGCACGTGCAAATACATGAGTTCGAACACCAGCACCACGTACACAACCAAGTTTCTGAGGAATGAAGGTCACATGAAAAACTAAATAAAAATTGCTTCTCTCTCTCTCTCTCACTGTCCCTTCTTAAAAAAAAAATATCATTAACATAAATCCATCAAATACTTACTAAGCACCTACTACGAGTGGGGCTCTATACCTGGCACTGCCATGTATCAGGATAAGAAAGATGCATCTATGGTTTAACATTCAGGAGAAAGAAGAGGTAGGAAAAGGAAGACAGTGAACACAAACCATTACCCTGGCCCGAGACACATCAAGTGCCACGAGGTCATTCATGAGACCCTGGGTGGGGTCAGAGGTGAAAGAGTCCCATCTGCTTGGGTAAATGGGACATGTTAGAAAGCAGAAGTAAATGGGACATAAGGTTCACAAAGTCAAACTAATCGTACATTAAATGAATTTCACAAAACTTGGCAAAATGAAATTCAGACAGAAAAGCTTCCGGCCTGTGAAAGGATAATCAATCACATTTCCCATGCTCCTCCTTCAAACTTAATCTCCCTCCCTCCCCTACTGGGGGCTGAAGCCAGGATGCTTTTCCACTGAGCGGCATCCCCAGCCCTTCTCATTTTATATTTTGAGACAGGGTCTTGCTAAGTTGCTTATGTCCTCTCAAAATTATGGAGGCTCGCCTTGAACTTGCAATCCTCTCTGCACGTCTCCTGAGTGCTGGGATTCCAGGTGTGCGCCACTGCATCCAGCTTTCAAACTTGAAATTTTTACTTACAATTTTTGTGTTGTTCACGTCTATTTCACTAACCAGGTCAATGACATGTGCTTCACATGCCTGTGTTCACTTAGTGTAGAAGTGATACACAAGTTCACATTCAAATGAAACTCATACAGAAAGCTTTTGTGCTTCTGAGTGACAGGAAGAAGCTCTGCAAGAAACCCACGCTGCCAACTCACTTCACATTCATCCACGCCTGAATTCTGAATTCAGCTCTGCTGGGAACACAGACATTCAGTGGCCAAGATCAGGTTTGAGCTAAGCATATCTCTTGGGCGCTTAAATTCTTGAAAACATGGAATGGCTTGTTTTGATGTCCTCTGTAGAAGTCAACATAATTATACATAAAAATTACTAAATGCATTTTAAAATTTCAACTAAAACAAGTCACTGAAGCTGGTACTCGGAAACAAATTAGGACCAAATTATTATTTAGACTTGGTCTAAAATGTGGCCTAACCAGAAACTAATTATTAAGCCTCTCCTCTGTCATCCAGTAAGGTGTTTCAAACATGAGGCATAGAGAAGGAGTGTATTTTCAAATGCCTTTACTTCCTTTCTAAACCACACAGACATGGCTAGACTAAGAAACAAGAAAGCACCAGCAGTCTTTCTACTAGGGTGGCTACCAGGGAAAGAACACTGCTCATGAGCCACCAGTTTCTGGGTCTCTTTCCTGCCGTCACTATCACCAAACCGATTTCTCCAGCTGGATTTTAACTTCTCCCTCTGTGCCTATTTATTTCTGTTCTTCCCCTCCCTAGACTACAAAATATTACACCTTCTTTATCCTGGGCCTCTGGTGACACAGCAACCACCATCTTTTCTCAGATGTAGGGTAGGAAGAGAAAGAAACCTTGGTAACATGGCAGGAAACAAACTAGCTTCTCTATAAGCCACAGAATGGAGGCCCTCCCCTGGCTGCAGTGGATCCAGAATGGTCACACTGCTCTTATGGAATGTCTGAAGTGTGAATAAGCAGGTGACAGTAAGAGACACTGAAAGGCCAAGCTCCAAGTGCTGAAGACTTCTCAGACCAGAGCTAAACTCAGAGGGCATGCCTTTATGATTAAAAAGAGCAAATGCTGAAGCTGATGTAAAACCCTCCGTAAACTGCTGGGTCAACTTCTTTACTTTTTACCCTACCTCTTATTCAATGTTCAGTGAAACTTCCAAGACATGCTGAGGACTGTTAATGGGCAGAGGCTTTGGCAAAACCGCCTATGAAGACCTTTAGAGGCCTAATGATTAACTACTGTACGTATGTAGACACAGAGCTTAAGTCTTCATGAGGTGTCTGGCTTAAACAAAGAAAGAAATGAGGCCACGCCATAGGATAAAAATGACACCATAATCTTCAAAGGTGGTATTTCAATTTGTTAAGATGACAACTCCTCACCCAGATCAGAGGCAGTGAACCAAAAAGCTAAAAGGAATCCACATATGAAACATTTTTCATAAACCATCCAAATAGGTCAGCATGTGGATGTCACAATACACAAAGCCCCCAAAACATGAGACATGTACAAGTGTGTATGCACGCACACACACACACACACACACACACGACTCTGTAGAAAAGCAAGACATTCACATCCATCAGAAATGTACAAGTCTGCCTTGAAGCAAAAATTTTAATCAGGTTATAAATTGTTCTCCTATTACTATGTACTTAATCAAGTGTTGAACCCTAAGCAATATAGGATTCAACAATATAGCTCATGTGCTCAGAATTTTATAATTCAATCTCCAAAGGGAAAATGAATGTACATCTAAGGTCTGCATCTTTCAGTCTATAGTTTAAAAAAAATATGACACTGTATTACATCATAGGCTACAAAAAAAATCTGTACTCTTAACAAATGTGGAAAATATAAAAATCATTTCCTGATTAGGGAAGGCTCTCTAAACTGTGAGACCCTCATGAACCTCTAACTTTATGGCTGACCCACACCAAGCCCTCACTGAACAGATAGAACACAAGGATGAAGGACAGGTGAACCAGGGCATGTTTAACAATCCCCAGGTACTAGAACGAGGGGAACTGCTGTATAACAGACAGGGATCAAGAGTAACTGCCAGATTTACAGATGTCATCAACTCCAAGAGATGAAGAAGGCTGAACATTTTATTTTCATGACAATGACAAGAGCTAATATTTACTGTGCTCTTCCTCTGTGCTGGGAACTTGCTCACTGCTTCATTCAATTCTTACCATGACCTTCTGAGGTACTTATTATTCCCACATTTGAGATGTGGAAACAGACTCAGAATTAAGGGTTATTTTTTCTCCATTTTGTATTGGTGCAGCAGAGTTGTACAAACAGTCTGATCTGTAGATACAGATTCATACATGCGTACAACAATATAATTTAGCCTAAATACCATTCCCCAGTATTGCTCCTCACCTTTCCCCAGCCCTTTCCTTTACTGATCTCCCTTTGGTTTTCATCAGAACCCCACTCCCTTTCTTTTCCTTTTTCTTCTCCAGCTTCCACATATGAGGAAAAAAAGATGACCCCTGACCTTCTGAGTCTGGCTTATTTCCCTTAACATAATGTTCTTAAGTTCCATTCATTTTCCTGCACGTGACGGAATTTCATTTTTCTTTATGGCTGAATAGAATCTGTGTGTGTACATACACCGCATTTTCTCTGTCCATTCATCCCATGACAAACACCTGGGCCGTTTCCATTGCTTGGCTACTGAGAACTCTTAAAAACACGGGTACGCATGTATCGCTACAGTACGATGACTTTAATTCTTTACGATAAACGACCAGGAGTGGTACAGCTGGGTCATATGGTGGCTCCACTCCTGGTCTTTGAGGAACCTCCAAACTTTTTTCCCAAGGTGTTCATACAATATTTTACAATCCCACCAACAGTGCAAAAGTGTTTCTTTCCCCCACATCCTCTCCAGCATTATTGTTCATATTCTTGATGGCTCCCGTTGACTGGAGTGAGAGGAATGTTTTGATTTGCATTTCTCTAATTGCTAAAAAGGTTGAACATGTTGGTCATTTGTATTTCTTCTTTGGAGAAATGCCTGTTTAGCTCATTTGCCCATTTAATTGGTTTATTTGGGGGGTTCTTCTTTTGCTTTTTTTTAGTTCTTTACATATTCTGTACATTAATCCTCGGTCATAGAGTAGCTAGCAAAGATTTTCTCTAAGGGTTAAGTTATTTAAGTCATAATTTGTATAGATTTGCAATGTTTGTGTATTTTTTTGTTTGTTTTTTGTTTTGAGAGTGAAGGAGAGAAAGAGAAGCAATTTTATTTTTTTATCTGGCCTTTGCTTTGCCAACACAGTTATGTATGTGGTGCTGGGGTTTGAACCTGGATCCTCACGCATGCCAGGCAAGCGCCATAACTGCTGAGCCACTGCTCCAGCCCCCTGCAATGTGTTTTTAATGGATCTCCATTAGTCTCTGTCACTTACAGATTCTCTCATTGAGAGAACTGCACCAATGGTATAAGAACTATGAAATTCTGACAAATACCATGTATACACATACAGAGCCACACAACTGTCATGATGAAAAAAGGTGCAGACTGGTGATCTGGGAGTTGCTGGATTAAGAATCAGAATCTGCTGCGTGAATAGCTCAGAATCAGGCGATATCATGCCACTTCTCCAACAACTGTTCATGTTTTTCTGGCCATATTCTAAGCCACTGTACTTGGCCCACAGCAAAACTGTGAAGATTAAATGTTCCTTGTTGAGTACCTGATGCCAAGGAAGCTTTTCCCTTTATCCAGTTTAGCACAGACAGGCAGGAAATACTGCAAGAAAACACCACCATGGAATACACAAGGAAACATTCTGAAGAGATCATGGGGTTGGGAGCCTATCGAAGTATAGTGTGCCTGCCTAGCATGTGTGAGGCACGGGATCCCATCACCAGGACCCCAACACAAAAACAAAACCAGAGACCACAGGATTGGCTCTTGGCCTTCTGCTGAACTGTGCCGGTGGGATGGCTCACAGGCAGCCTTCTGAGGAGGCTGCAGACCTACCAGCCAGCACTTACACCACAGCATTCTTCCATACAACCCTATGCATGGGTCCAGAACAGGATTTCCTCCTCCTCCTTCCTGTAATCACCACACATCTCTTCCCTATTACCTCCTCTTATTTTGGAAGTATAGAAACCTACAACTATCATCATTCCCATGGTTAGCCTCAGTACAATGACAAGGACAGTCACATCAGAGGTCCTGCCAAACACATTTACAAACCATGCTGTTAAAAATCAAGCCCACAGGTGGCTATTTTTCTGTACTTTATACCATCTGCTACTGTTCACCCCTATTCTTTATTTCCCTTTGCACCAGTAAATGGATGGTTTCCTTAGTTATTCTTGATTACCCTATAGCTATTTCTGAGATCATGGTAATTCATCAAAATTCAGTTAGGCAGTAACCCAACTTCTAAGAGTAGCTGCATCCACCATCCACCTGGCCTTGGTAGAAAGGTATTACTATTGGCCAGCATTCCACCAGCATAAACAGTAAGTTATTATTTAACACGGGGGAACAAAACAACAGTGGGGGGACTGCAATTCTGCAACCTGTAAAAATGTTAAATTTATGTTATTTTTCAAGACTTAACCTATTCCAGAACTTTAAATTATCATTAATCAATACTGAAAGACAAAGCAAGGGGCTGGAGTGGTGGCTCAGCGGTTTCGGCGCTTGCCTGGCAAGCACAAGGACCCGGGTTCAAACCCCAGCACCATGTACACAACAAAGTGTTAGAGCAAGTAGGCCATGTGAAAAACTAAATAAAGTTGTTTCTCCCTTTCTCTGCCTCTCTCACTGTGCCTCTCTCTTTAAAAAAAAAAAAAAAAAAAAAGAAGAAGACAAAGCAATGTTAGTTAATTCATATATTTCAAGTTCTTAGGAAGTTGATAATCACGTCAAAGCCCCAGTGACAATCTTCTGACCTGTTATAAAATCAGTTAGGCGTTCCTGCAGGAAAGATTCAAAACCAAGCATAATAAACCTACCACGTGATGCAGCATTGCCTTTTAAAATTTATACCCGAAAAACTGACAATCTGAAGAACATCCAGAATTTAGTTCAGCTCCAAGCCTCAACCGCATGCCCCTTTATTTTCTGTAGAAACATCACCAGGTAAAGCCAGTACCCGCCGGACCAAAAGCCCCGGAGCAGTGAAGGCCACCGTGGATGAGCATGGCCTGCCTGCTGCTCTAGTGGGGCGCACTCATTTAGAAGGCCACTGCTAAATCTCCTCCTGCTCAGAGGGAGTTCTGGAGTTGCAACTAGAAGCATGGAAAGGGGTGGCGACATCCTGCAAACCCATTACAGTAAAGGAGCATCACACACACTGATTTGGTTTCATGATTTATAAATTACATATAGCATTTTCTGGGTTAAGTTTTCAGTCATGGTCATTAAGTTGGGAGAATTCTGCACTGAACAAATGTGAATATAAGATAAATTATGAATCATTTCTTGTAAAACCAAGTCAGATTCATTTCTTTCAGTTGATATACAAGACAGTCCACAAAACACTTGACACGGATAGCCTCTCGATGAGCTCTCTGTGGGGCTGTTAGGGTAATCCTCTGCGTGTAAGCAACAAGCAGCACCTAGACATTGTTGACTGATGCCCTGCGATGGGCTTCAGCATGTACAGACTGGGTACCGAGGAGACCCTGCGGGTGGAAAATCGGCTCAGGGCAGGTTTGGGTTTTATGCGCTTCTTCTCCTGTCAAATGAGCTGCAATAACTTGCCATTGTCACTAAGCCTTCTTCAAGGGTTTGTCATTTAGTTTAGAAGGTCTCTTTCAAGTGCATTATGCTTCTACAGCAATTTAAATTACCACCTTGGCATTGCTTTTCCTACTACCATGAATAAAGTCAAGGTGCCCTCTTTATTTAAAAACAACTACTTGCTAACTGCTCTCAGTGCCCTGATCTCCAAAAATCTTAAAGGGCAGGAACACGAGCTTGTGAGGTGAACCTATTCAATTTTTACTAAGGCTAAACTTAAACCATAAAAACTTCACTTAACATGGATTTTTGTACTGTTTCAAGTCTCAAAAGAGAATGTTACAATCCCCAAAGACTAAATCACTTGTCTCTTTTAAGAATTATCAGAACAGCACTGTGCTGAAAGTGACAGTCTGGCTCTCTTCTGTCTGTTAACACAGCACAGACTTGCTGGCCAACTGCAACCAGTCCTAAGTCCTTATCGCAAATAAAACAATTTTTGTGCCATTTCTATTTTTCACTTAAACGTCCCCAGCTCTTCCAGACTTAGGACCTGTCAAGTGTTCTGTTGCCAAGACTCTGCCTGTCAGAAAGGTCAGCCTCCAGTACCTTCCAGTTGGGTCCCAGAGGGCCTCTCTTGGTCTTGACTGACTGGAATAATGCTGGGTCTTCATCAGCTTTGTAATCCTGTAAAGCAAAACAAAGTTCAGAGGGGGAGAAGAAAACCAGAGAAAATTCTTTAACCTTACCAGAACAGCCTTCTTTTCAGCTACCAAAACCCACTAAACTTACTATGCTTTTGCCATACGTGTAGTAAAATGCTCCTGTATGAAATTAAGTTTGCAGTTTGGTTCTCTTTGCTTTGAACTTTTATCTTAGGCAAAACAGCTACATAATTAAAGTTCTGATTTCCAATCCACCATGACTAGTTACCAAGTAGCTATCCGAGAACAAATCTGTGAACACTTTTGAATAGTCTTCACATTTTGATAGGCATGTAATCAGCAATCAAATAAAACAAGAAATAAAACATGGGGCTGGAGCAGTGACTCAGAAGTTACAGCACTTGCCTGGCATACACAAGGACCTGGGTTCAAACCCTACCAGCATGTATATAACTAAGTGTCAAGGAAGCAAAGCCAGATGAAAAAAATAAATAAAACTAATTCTTTAAAAAAAAAAAAAAAAAAAAAAAGCATGCTATCTCATCTTCCACAACACCTGTAGATGATGGCCCTGGACTCCTGATGCCTCAGAGAGCATCCATTGTGACACATCAAAACTATGGACTGTAGTACTCCTATCTCTCCCCTGGTGTGTTCTGCCATGGACAGCTCCAGTTCTTGATTAACGTCTCCATAGAAGTTGTCCACAGAGAGCTGTAGGGGGCACAGACCTTGGTTCCTCAGGGAACAAAGACTACATTCCTGTCAATCTCTGTCAAAGAAGGCAAAGGTCAGACATCCTGGGACTGCCTCATCTACATCATGCCACAGTAGAACGGCACTAAACTCTAGACTTTATTCAAGGTTCTATTGCTTGTACATTCCATCTGCCTTAGGACCCTCTTCCTGGCAAAATGGAAGTAATAGAGAAGCAATTTTTTAAAATCTATCTGCTTATAAAAGTTCTTGTTGTACCATATACATACACACTCTATGGATGGAACTAATAAATTACTTTTGAAGTGCATAAAAAAAAAAAAGAGCTGTAGCTGGGCATGATGGTACCTAGCAACTCAGGAGGCTAAGACAGGAGGATAGGAAGTTCAAGGCCAGCCTTAGCAACTTAAGAGACCCTGTCTCAAAATACAAAAATAAAAAGGGCTGGGGATGTAGCTCAGTGGTAGAGCACTCCAGGGCTTAATCCCCAATTCTAAACAAATAAAAAAATGAAAATA